>CM065746.1:43876136-43921136 GCA_033310375.1 Conus canariensis
GCTCTTTCCAAAGATATTTATTTCTATGAAACATTATAAACTCTTCAATGTGCAACTTTTGTGAACAAGAAGAGCAGTTGATAATTCATATGCTCTATGATTGTGAAGTTGTCCAACAGTTCTGGACCCAATTTCAATTATTGCTAACAGACAAATGCTAACATGCTGAAAACTTTCTCCTGGATAAAGAACGGATCATGTTTGGAACAAAAGCAAATGTGAAGAGTAATCAAGTAATAGATCTGATAATACTACTAGCAAAATTTTATATATACAAATGCAATCTACAAAATGTAAAACCAGATATCACAGCCTTTCTGCCTCTTTTGAAAAACAAACATATGACTGAGCAATGTGCATCATCTATCAATGGAAACAGACATGACTTTTCTAATATTGATGAAAAATTGTTTGTGTATTTGCCTTTATTTCATTAAGATTTTTCAATTCAGCAAGCATTATCAATAATCTCACTCATTCAGTCGCATTGTCGTGAGTTCACTCACAGTGGTGCGCACTGAATCCAGTTCTCAACCCAGCAGTTGTGCTGAAGAAGTCGGCTGAATTGCCAACGAAAGCTACGCACACAGTGAGTAGCCTTCTTTAACCTGTTTAGTCTGGTAGCCATTATATCAATAATCTCATTACAAATCAAAGTGTAATACTGACTGTGTAAAGACAGATGTGGTACTATACTTAAGATAGGGCATGAAAAATTGAACCAGAAAAAGAGAGAGAGCTCTAGAGAGAGAGAAAAGAGAGAGCGAGAGTGTGTATGATATATAATGATTTGAACTCGGTAGTAAAACTAAAAGAGAATGACAGAATATGTCCATTTCTCGATCAACTAGGTGTTATTATATATATGCTACTTTGCTGAATACTATGTCTATACATGTAAGCTTGTTCATTCTTAGGATATGCCTCTATATGGTACCCATATAGAGATTTGAATTGTATCAATGCACAATTTCGTGGTCTCTGTTGGTGGTGCCCTTTAACTGTCCTTGGGAACTTTCGATTAACTATTTCAGCCCAAGGAGGTGGGGTGACTACCATCAGGAGACTACCACCCTGTCTCTACCACCTATTTAAGTGTATGAAGATTGTTACAACTCCTTTCCTCTAGCTGCCCATTCTGCCGCTATACTTGTAAATCTGTGACATATAGAACTCTGTGCGTGTGTGTGTGTGTGTGTGTGTGTGTGTGTGTGTGTGTGGATGCCTGGTTTGCTTTTTTTTTTTTCTTTTCAATTTTATATATGTAAAGTTCGGGTTGTACTATGTTGTTATTTTTTCATCCTTGTCCCCTTTTGCTTTGATTTGTCTTCCTCTGATGTATTAAAAAAAAACCTCTTCAACTGAATCCTATTCACTTACTGATACATGTTCAACAACATTTTTTAATTTAAAATCATTGTGAATGGATCATGACTGATAATGTGATATAACAAATGCTTCTGTTGAAGAAGGAAATAAAATGTTTGAAAACAAGTCTGGTTTTGACCAATCCGAAAGGCTTTTTTGCTCTGTGCAAGTCAACCTTTTCTCCGTTGATTTTGCCAGAAAATCCTCACAAAACTTGGAAAAATTGGGCTTTCGAAAGCATAATAATAATGAAAACATTTGCTGACTATCAGCAAAACCAATTTAGAAAAACAAATACAAAAAGATAAAAGAAAAACAAAGAAAAGAACAAAAAAGAAGAAAAAGAAAAAAGATGCAGAATTATCCCTCTTAGGACCTAGTTTCCCCGTGAAACAACAGAAAACGCTGGTGCAAGCAATGGACCTCCGGTAAGACAGAAAACGCTGGTGCAAGCAATGGACCTCCGGTAAGACAGAAAACGCTGGTGCAAGCAATGGACCTCCGGTATGACAGAAAACGCTGGTGCAAGCAATGGACCTCCGGTAAGACAGAAAACGCTAGTGCAAGCAATGGACCTCCGGTAAGACAGAAAACGCTGGTGCAAGCAATGGACCTCTGGTAAGACAGAAAACGCTGGTGCAAGCAATGGACCTCCGGTAAGACAGAAAACGCTGGTGCACACAATGGACCTCTGGTAAGACTGAAAACGCTGGTGCAAGCAATGGACCTCTGGTAAGACTGAAAACGCTGGTGCACGCAATGGACCTCTGGTAAGTTCACTTCATGACAGAAAGCACACATGGAGCTGGAAAGGCAGAAGGGAATATTTTTTTAGGCCTTAAATGAATGGCGCAAAATTTTGTGGGGCCGGAAAGGCGCTTTTCAGATCTTGCTTTTTTATAGTCCAGGGGCCAATTTAATAGACAGATGGTTGAACAAATGTTTGTCCAATGACCATGACTGAACTGACGGCAGTTGTCTGGCAGGTGACCATGCAGTCAGGTTGATAACTGAATTCCATTCATTGACTTCACTACAGAATGTAGAAAATTCTGGGGAAAAAACAGGGCAGTGGGTGGTCAGTAGCTACAGAACTCCAGCTGTTACCTTCTTGCGCTCCTGTTTGACCTCTGTGGTGAGGGTCTGAAGGTCCCGGGATACGACACTCTGCAGGTTCTCAGCGATGACCTCGTGCTGTCCGGCCAGGTCATGGATCTCCTTCAGCATGTCCACAAAGGCCCGGGCCCAGGTGAACCTGCCCAGCACAGCAACAGCATGGTGTTCAGTTCACGCCAATCTGCTGGAAGATCAAAGATTTTTTTTTTTGTCATGTCTTCTCCTCCAACAGTAGGGCAGGCAGGCCCACAGAATTTAATTTGAGGTTTAAAAAAAAAGAAAAAAAAATTTAGATTTTAAATAAAAATGATCAAGATGATGCTACAGAGTCACTGTCTGCCCTCCGATTAAATGACAGGGCCATACTTTACGCTTCCTTTCAAACCAGCATCAACCAGGCGTGAGATTAATACAGACACCTACAGTGTTGATTACAAAATTTGAACACCCTCCAGAATGCATCCATTAGCTGAATGAAACTCAACTACTTGGTGACTACCAGAATAGGAAGCAGTCGAGGCCAAGAATCATGTCAATAAATGCCTCTGATGGGATTTGAACCTATGACCTCCCAGCATACAGCCTGCCACACTAAACACAGCACCAGGGCTGATGGTGATCAGTGATTTCTTGTTCTCTGTACCATCTAGTGGCATTGTCCAAACTAATCTTTACTGCTGTCTCTTTATTGAAACATATACCAATAAGATATACTACTTGCCAGCTGGTGAGATTCACAGACTCCTTGAAGATACGGCATCTACAAACAATGTTTACAGTGCAAGATTTATGAACACCTTCACAGATCTGAAAGATCTATACAAATGCTTACATTATATGTAGTTTGAGCTACAGTTTGACTTTAGCCCAGATGACCACACAGGGCCCTTGAAGTACTTTCACCAGTCAGAGAAGAAAGTCCTTTCATAAAATCTATAGCAATAAACAGACCACATCATCATCTACAAAATACACCAACTCATGGAAATATAGCTCGCAACATAATCATCTACAAAATATACCAACTCACTGCGTAATAGCTGCACCATCTAATTATCTAAAAAAACACACCAGCTGGAACACATTATCTACAACCTACACCAACTCATGGTGTAATAGCTGCACCTGTTAATTATCTACAACCTACACCAACTCATGGTGTAATAGCTGCACCTGTTAATTATCTACAACCTACACCAACTCATGGTGTAATAGCTCCACCTGTTAATTATCTACAACCTACACCAACTCATGGTGTAATAGCTGCCCCTGTTAATTATCTACAACATACACCAACTCATGGTGTAATAGCTGCACCTGTTAATTATCTACAACCTACACCAACTCATGGCATACCAGCTGAACTACTGACATCCTTCAAGAAGTTAAAACTAGGCCGTGCAGACAGCGTCAAGCATTCTGCTTAATTCTTCATCTCCAGATAAAACAGATCTGTTGGTCTAATGGACAGACATGTCACATAGCCAACAAATGCTATTCCTTATTCACAAACACAGACCTATGACACAGCACATGCATTCCGAACACCCTTTACTGTTGTGTGTTCACAAAACTGTCAGATCTGCTTATGAATGTAAATGAGACAATGTTAAAAACAACAACTAACTTGAAGTAACTGACAGTACAATCGATAATTGTCAGTCGTAGGGGAGAGCTGAAGAAGCATTTATTCCTGCAGTGCCCCTATGGTCCTGTTTGGCCCTAGGAAAAGCGACAGAGAAAACTTAATATTTGTATCGCTTCAAACTACCATGCTCATAGCAAAGTGTTTTGAAACTGGCTCCACAAACTGGGCTCTCAATTTCCATCACTCTTGAAGTCCCGCAAGCCTCACCATCACAAGACTGCTGCCCACAAACACAGGCAGATTATCCTTGCTTTGATGAAGAAGGTGATGATGATCCACTTGCTATAAAATCCATCACCATGATGAAGTGGACCACCTTTCATATGCTGTAACTCTCGGCCAAAAATTTTCTGCTAATGATTTTATAAAAATAGATAAAACCACTCCTTCCCTCCCTTTCATGCTCTTCTTGATCACCATAAACGGTCTTTCCCACAAATAGCATTTACTGTGTGTTTCTTTCTTTCTTCTTTTTTCTTTTTAAAGAACTAGCTTTGAGATAGAGCAAAGAGGCTGAGGTCAGACTCTTTAAGTTCAATAGTACCAAACATAAAATCTGCCAATTTTGGTTGTCCATCTAACATGTCTGATCAAAACCATCAGATGACTGTCGGCAGAAAGGGACGCCATACATCTCCTTGGCAGAGCAGAACGGGTCATCATCTTCAGGCTTTGCACAGGACATGCATGGCTTCACAGCCATAGGCACCACAAGCTGATGATTGCCCTTACCACCTACCAGCACAGGCACGTGGAGAAGACGTGGAGAAGACGGCACAGCTCATTCTACAGGACTGCCCACTCTGTGCTGTCCTGACAGACAGAACCTGGCCAGATGGGGCCATGATGCCCTGAAGGCTGTGGGGGAGCCTGGGAGAGCTCCACAGGGCAGCCAAGCTCAGCTCAAAGACAGGGTTACCAATGTGATTGTGATGGAGAACAAGAACAGCATGTTGTTGTTCCGGGTGGTGTCACTGTAGTGTCAGCTATGTCCTACAGTCATACAATATTACTAATATGTATTCAAATATCAACTCAAACACTAGTCGATATATATCTATGCAGATTGTCACAACTCTATATATCGAAGGTATAACACTAGCAGATGCAAAACCAAACGAAGAAGTGAAACCACTATTTCTAACAATTTATGGCCACTTCTGTGGGTTGCATGCACACATCATGCGGCATGCTGGGAGATCACTGCAGTTCACAAAAGTCAAGAAAGATCTCGACTATATCATATATTAACTAATTTCAACTCTTAATCTCTTTAATTGTTTGGTCAACATATGCTGTAATGTTTTCCTGCCTTTATCTATAAACCTGAATGTAAAGAGATAGCCAGCTTGTTACAATCTTCGCTTGATTTGTGCTCATTGGAGAGAGCTCCACATCAGAGAGCATGTGTGCTGCACGTCAGTGAAAGTTTTGTGGGAAAAACGCTAAAATGTTTGCGTTTGTATCATGCTTGTGATTGGTTGGTAGACCGTGCTTTTGTGTGTGGTTTTTGCTGTTGTTGTTGTCTTTTTGAGGGGGGCAAGGGGAAAGAGGCTTGGGAATTTTCAGAGGGTTTTTTGGGTTTTTTTTTTGTTCATTAGAATATACTTGGCTGGAGGAAAACGGAAAGAAGACAAACAAACATACAAAAGGACCCCACTTTAAATCATAACACTGAACCACCTAAGCCAAAAAAAAAAGAAAAAAAAAAAGCTCTGTGGTGTGTGTGTGTGTGTGTGTGTGTGTGTGTGTTAGGGGAGAGAGAGAGAGAGAGAGAGAGAGAGAGAGAGAGAGAGAGAGAGAGAGACAGACAGACAGACAGACAGACAGACAGACAGACAGACAGACAGACAGAGACAGAGAGAGAGAGAGAGAGAGAGTCTGAGGAGGGGGGAGGATTTGGTTGGGAAGATATTTAATGTTATGGTCTAAGCTCTTGTGGTCTGGGTGTTTCTAATGATACTGAAATGACCCACAGAGAGAGAGAGAGAGAGAGAGAGAGAGAGAGAGAGAGAGAGAGAGAGAGAGAGAGAGAGAGAGATTTGCACACACACACACACACACACACACACACACACACACTGGGCAGACAGGTCAGTCCTCCTTCCTCCTAGTTCTCCCCCTCCCTTCCCCTTTCCCTCCAACCACCAAAGAAAGACAGGATCCCCATTATCAGCAGCAGCAGCTGCAACAACCACCAGCCCAGAGGTTTAGAAGAACAACACAGTTAAAAGGGTTGAAGAGTGAACAGGGATAGCAAAGGGGAGAGGATGGAAGGTGGGAGAGAGGTAGACAGAGAGGAGGTGAGAAAGAGAGAAAGAGAGAGAGAGACAGAGACAGAGTGAGACAGAGCGGTGGGGGGGGGGGGGGGGGGGGGGGGAGAGAAGGGGGGAAAAAGAGAGAGAGACAGGGTGGGGAAGGGGGATGGGCTAGGGAGGAATGGGTCTGGAAGAGAAGCATTGCAAGTTAAAAAAACAAAAACAAAAAAAAAAGAGGCAGACAGACAGACAAGACAAAGAGAGAAAAAAAACAGACAAGCAGAGGCATTGAGAGATAGCTACAGACAAGAGATTGTGAGAGACCAGAACACCAAACCTTGAATACTGATTGCTGAGGGTACTGAATAACCAAGTCTAAATAACCCAGTCTTTGTACAGTCTTGGCAAACCATTTTTGAAACCACCCTTCCCATTCCTTTTTCACCATTCCTCCAATTTCTTCCTTAGACATCACCCCCCCCCCCCCCCCCCCTTAAAAAAAAGCAGTAAACAATAAAGTCTACATATCAGCAAGGGACATAATTAGAGGTGTTTTTTTTTAATACTAATTTTCTTCTTTTCTCTTTACAGCATGAACATAGGGAATACTTTATGCTAAAAGTTTGTTTCTAATTAACAAGAAGTAAAAGGTATTACAGGTACGGGTACGTAAACATAACTTCTGATACATAACAACACTTAGTTACAGGTAATTGAATATGACAAAGAGAGGGGGGGGGGGGGGGGGGGGGGGGGGGGGGAATCGCAAGATGGAACAGCAGGTGGAACAAAACAATGCCAACAAAACGCAATCCTGCAGCTCTATTGTCTATCATAACAGTCTTCAAGATCTGTGAATGGAATAACAACAACAGTAACAACAGCATTTATAAAGCACTTTGCCAAAGGTTCAAGGCGCTGACAATCCACACTCTTGTGTATGTTACGGGCTGCCTACCTGGGAAGTGCCAATTGAAGAGCCGCCTGCCAGCGCTTCATTCAGTTGTTTCACATGTCATCCAGTCAATATCGTTCATTCAATTTCCTTACTTCCTTCATTCTTTCAATTTCTCACGTGTCATCCATACCAACAGCCAAACTGGCCTCTTCCAAAAGCTGGTGATGGGATTTTACATACGCACAGAATGTTATGCATGCATTCACACATGGAACTTTAGTTTATAGTCTCATTCAAAGGGCCATCTGAGAAATGGCGTCTTAACCAATGTTAACTCCAAGGGAAAAATCCCCCTGTATCGAAACGGCCCATCAGAAATTCGAACCCATAACCCCAAGATCATCAAGGTTAGGAGTCAGGCGCTCTACCAACTGAGCTATTCCAGCCCCACATATTCACATCCATCTAAGAATGTCTTCATTCATCCCTCATATGTGTTTGTGATAGTGATTGTGTGTGTGTGTGTGTGTGTGTGTGTGTGTGTGTGTGTGTGTGTGTGTGTGTGTGCCTGTGTGTGTGTGTTTGTGTGTGAGAGAGAGAATGTGCATGCATGCGCGCGCGTGTGTGTGTGTAGAGTGCGCAGTGTTCCCCATGACACAGAACTGCTTGTCAATTTCGCACAGAGTTCAAAAAGGAGGCACAGATCTGCCATATCAGAGTTTCAGGGACGCATGTCTCCTGCCCTGTGACTTCCCTCTATTTTTCTCTGCTTGTACAAAACCAAACTCAGTTTTTCTCAGATCACATCCCGAATGCTGTCACACATAAAAAGAACCTGTTACCAAACAGCAGTCACTTCCATCAAGGTTATCAATTTGCTTTGCGCCGATCATGAAACAAAGGGAGAGAAGCATTGTTTGTCTCAAGCACCAGACTACTGTAATCCACTGAACTGTGAAATAACATAGTTGCAAAACACGACTAATAAATTCATTTTTTAAAAAAGAAAAAAAAGGGAAAAAATATCATGCTGAATTTAATGTGATGGTTGACAAGGTCAGAAATGCACACACATGCTCAAAGTGATAGTGAAGATCTTGATGACCCTGAAAAATTATGCAAATTAAAAAAGCACCTCATGCAGCAGATGTAAGTCAACCAGAATATGCATGAGTTGAAGCTGTCACATCATCTCCAATTCACCGTCAACCTTGTACTATGTAAGTTTTCTGAGAAAGATGGGAACAAAAAAAAGTGTTATAACCGATGGTCAGTGGAACATTCATGGCGTAAAAGAAGTAATGGAAAACTGCTTTGCTCCGTTTGCACAACAGCCAGCATGGAAGCTAACTGACTGGGTAACCGACTGAAAAGCAACATTGTCTTTGGACCCGTACATTTGGCTCAAGCACTTTCATATTTTTGGAGGGAGAGGACCTTAAAGACCCAATGTTTCAAACAAGATCATGAACACTGGAGAGAGAGAGAGAGAGAGAGAGAGAGAGAGAGAGAGAGAGAGTGCGCGTGTGTGTGTGTGTTTAGATGAGCTTGAATGTATGTGTGTGTGTGTGTGTGTGTGTGTGTGTGTGTGTGTGTGTGTGTGTGTGTGTGTGTGTGTGTTAGTGAGTGAGTGTGTTGTTCTTCAATTTAACGTCTTCCCACTTAACGTGATTACAGAGAGAGAGAGAGAGAGAGAGAGAGAGAGAGTGTGTGTGTGTGTGTGTGTGTGTGTGAGAGAGAGAGAGGGAGTGTGTGTGTGTGTGTGTGTGTGTGTGTGTGTGTGTGTGTGTGTGTGTGTGTGTGTGTGTGTGAGTTTCTTTTTGTATATGAGGGGTTATTGACAGTTAAAGATAAATTCCTACTGGACTACGTAATAAATGTGGGCATAATGAACAAAGAAAAGCATAATTATTTAACATTTTAGGTAATGTCAGTGGTGTCGATCTATCACGTGAAATATTACTACCAGCCTTGTGCACTGTATTCTTTGCTCTTGGACAATCTAGTAATAGGTGACTCACACTAAGAATTTCCCCACATACGCATTTAACATTTTTGCTGTATTTGGTTCGAAGTGAATTCAAACGCATCCTATGAATTAAGGATACTACCTCTCTAGATATCGGACTTTCGAATTTGTCTAATTGCGTCTTGGGGTGAATGTCAGGATTTGATCGTATACAATTTTGATAATATTGACTACCTGTGTCTTTCAATAACCTTTTGAAACTGTTAAGAGATGCTTTATTAATCAAGGTATAACATTCTGATAGGTCTAGCGGAATGTTTAGTGCAGTTGTGCCTTCAATATTTCGAGCTGCTCTCCGAGCAGCTTGATCAACTTTCTCATTTGTTGAGATTCCACAATGTGAGGGCACCCAACAGAACGTCACATTTATTCTTTTCATCGATAGGAGATGTGTCACGTAATAAATTTTTGTAATAGTCTTACAACGAATTTTTGAATTTAAAGACTGTAAGGCAGAAAGAGCTGACTTTGAGTCACTGCACAGTAAAAGTGGACAATTTTCTATGGAAGAATTTAAAACATGCTTCAGGGCCATCAGAATAGCAACTAATTCTGCAGTAAAAATTGACAAGTGTATGCCAAGATGATATAATTTCTCTACTTTTAATTTTGGTATTATAAAAGCTGCTCCTGTTCTATAGTCATCTAACACTGAGCCATCTGTAAAAATTTGAAGATGATCCTTATATTGATTTTCCAAATGAGAATTTACATAATATTTTAAGAGATATGGTGGATCATTTTTGTTCAGTTCAGTACAGTTTGTGTCATAATTTGCTTTGGTTTGTTTCCATTTGGGAATGGGTGGAAAGGACGAGTTGACAGCTATTTCACTTTGGTTAATGTTGGTTTTTTTAAGAAGAGTAGATGTGTATGACTGAATAGATTTAGTTGATTTTATGTCTTTTGCTCTTTTAGCAAAATCTGTCTCTGAATTGAGAGATACTTCATTTGTACAGAAACTTTTCTGTGAAAGGTTCTTTAAAACAAATTTAGAGGCGGACACTTTTCGAAATTCGTTCAAAGGTAAGATTCCAATTTCATTATAAGTCCCAATGTTACATGCATGTGTGGGAACTCCAAGAGCAAGTTTATATGCTTTGCAGTCTACACTTTGTAACTTATTAAGTAGATGCTGTGGAGCACTAAAGAAAACTTCTTGAGCATAAATCAATCTAGAGCGCACAAGAGCCGAAGATAGGAGTGTTAAACTCTCTTTATCTTGTCCCCATTTTTGTTTGCTTATGATCTTTAGAAAGTTTAAACTTTTTCTTGCTTTATTCAAAATATATTTAATATGTTGGTTCCATGAGAGTTTTGATGTTAAATATACTCCTAGGAATTTAACAGATTTGACGTATTGTAAGACTGACCCATTCAGGGTGAATTGTGGAAGTTTCTCTGGGTCATATCCAGAGTTAAAAAGCATTAGATTTGTTTTTTCTGCCGAGAGTGTCAATCCATTTTCATGTAAGAAACTACTGATTTTGTTTAATTCATGTTGATATTTGATCATTACGTAATTTAAGGATCTTAATGGGGTTTTTCTTTTCATAGTGACTTTCATCCACAGACATATGTCATCAGCAAACTGTACTAAAACTACGTCTTTGGATAAGCCTTTTGTTATATCTGCAATTAGGATATTAAATAAAATTGGAGATAATACTGATCCTTGTGGAAGACCCATTTCCAGTGTACTAGTGTTGGAATATGTATGCTCTATTCTTGTTTGAATAATTCTACTTTGAAGGAAAGCTTTGACATAGTTATACATGGTTCCATTTATTCCAATAGTTTTAAGTTTATACAAAAGTCGTTCATGCCACACTTGTTCGTACGCTTTCCTTATGTCAAAGAACGTTGCCAGGATGTTTTTTCGTCTTGCGAACTGTTGTTTAACATGTGTTGTGAGTTTTACTATATGTTCTGTTGCTGATCTGCCTTTCTGAAAACCAGCTTGATTTATGGGGATAATTTGATGTTTGTTACAAAAATAAAGTAATCTGTTTAGGACAATTCTTTCCATTAGTTTACATGCGTGCGACGTCAGGGCAATTGGGCGGTAGCTGTTTATGTTACTTCGAGGTTTTCCTTGTTTATGTATAGGAACTATGATAGAACGCTTCCATAATGAGGGCAAATTGCCGTCTTCCCAGCATTTTTGAATGAATACTGAGATAAAGCGTTTTACATTAGGTGGGACATGACGTAACATTTCATTAGATATACCGTCTAAACCCACTGATGTTTTTTTGGTGCCCAGATTAGCAAGACATTCTTCTACTTCCTGAATTGTTATGGGAGCATTCAGATAGTGGTTTATTATAGGGTCTGGATCGTTGTAGATGAGCTTTCCTTCTTCTTGCTCTCTGTGCAGTCTATTTTCTGTTGATAAACTATCTTTACTGCCATTTTTGGCGAATATGTCAACAAAAGCTTCGGCCTTTTCTAGATTAGAAGGGAAATCAGAGTTTGGGAGCTTTACAGGACATTTTGGCAAGTTTACTCCATCTTTCATTGTTCTTAACTTTTCCCACACGTTTTGGGCATCTTTATGATTTGATATTTCATTCTTACAAAAGTTAGACCAATATTGCTGTTTTGCTTGAGCTGTGATGTGATTAAAATGATTTTTTGCTCTTTTTTTCTCAAGAAGCTTTTGAGCGCGCTCTTCTCCTTTGCTTCGTAAATATTCTCTCAGTTTAATGTTTTTCTCCTTTTTCCCTTTTTCACATGTCTCATTCCACCAGGCATTACCTGCGTGCTTTTTTGAACTTGATTTGACAGGTTTTATCATAGGTATTGACTGATTCGCAGCAGATAGCATAGCATTCTGAAACTGATCGTATAGGTCATCAATAGATTGAGTATCAAGTTCTTCTGTGTCGACATAGAATGCTTTTAGTAATTCTGTGAATTTACCCCAGTTAGCTAATTTATAATTATATTTTGGGACTTTTTCCATTGTTAAATCTGTTAGTTCAGGCCTTGAAGTTTCAAAGGTAGTAATGATAGCAATATGATCACTATTGAGTGTGTCATCGAGGGTTTGCCAATCACAAAGTGGCGCTAGATCTGGAGATACTAAAGTTAGATCTATTGCACTTGGCTTGTGCTTAGGGTTGTCAGGAATTCGTGTTATTCTCCCATCATTCAAAAGATATAAGGACGAGTCGACTAGATTTTCTATAAAACGGTTACTAGTAATCGACTGACAATTCTTTTCCCAAAACGGGGAATGAGCATTAAAATCTCCAGTTATAAGATATCTATTGTTTTTATCTGGTCTTGTATGTAATGATCGTAACCATTCAGAATTAAACTCGTTAGGTCCCCGTGGTAGATAGACTGACACAACAGTTAATACGATGTTAGAATTTACCTGAACCCTGACTGCGCAGGAATAGGAATCAGATGTGTCTGGTGGAACGGGACTTGCGCAGAGGGTGTAGTTTTCTCCTTCCTTGATGTAAATGGCTACGTTGATTTTTTCATCTGTGTTCCCCTGTTGAACAATTGGGGGGAAATAATAGCCAGCAAGTTTAGGTAATTTGTTTCTATGTGTGTTTAGGGATTGGAGTGCCGTGTGCGAGTGCCCATGTGTGTGTGTCTGTGCGTGAGTGTGAATGTGAGCGAGAGTGTGTGTGTGTGTGTGTGTGGGTGTGTGTGTGTGTGCGTGTGTGTGTGTGTGGAGGAGACAGAGGGACAGAGAGAGAAATACAGACAGACAGACATACAGACTGACTGACAGACAGACAGAGTGTGTACGCATGTGAACTCTTTTTCACTCTGTCTCCATCCTCTCAGCATATAGGGGTGTATTATGATATTGATCTTGGTCCCGAAATAGCCTTGTCTTCTCCTGTACTTTGTTTTCTTTTTAATGCTTATCACCTTAAGACAATACATGATATTTTATGTGTCCTCATAGAATACAAGGAAAATTTGTTTGTGGTGCCATCATCCCAATTCACATATTACAACAAATTATAAACATGTATATCGTTAAAAACATTCCACTCTTTCCACTGTGCTCGGTCATTCCATGTCAATTCATTTATCCATCTATATAATTCAGGGATAAAAAAGATTTATGATAAAGATAGCTTGGAAGGGGTGGTGCTTCACATTAGCAGAAAATAGCACACACACACACACACACACACACACACACACACACACACACACACACACACACTCAGACAGACACTCAGACACAGACACCCACCCCCACCCCCCCACATTATATAAGCATATCAACAATATAACATAACATTCCCTTATAGGCATGTAGTATGGAATAAATAAGAACAAAATTTCAATGCCATGCAATGATATCACCAAATGTCTGATCATTAAAACAGTAAAAGAAGACAATCAGAGTCAAATCATATAATTCATGGATAAAAAAAAAAAAAAAAAAAGTAAAAAGATAGCTTGAAGGTGGGTGGTCCATCAAATTCACACACACACACACACACTCACACATATCCACACATACATATACACGCACACGCACACACACGCACACGCACACACATACACACACGTATACATATTTATATCCATAAAACCTGTTGTAAAATGTGCAATTTTTCTTCAAGTGTCGCTGCTGATTTTCTTTTGTATTCAGAGCGATTGAGAGTAAGACAGAAAGAAATGGTCACATATGCACGCGCGCACGCGCGCGCACACACACACACACACACACGCACACGCACACGCATGTGTGTACACTTGATGGTGCTGATTTCCTGCCACATGCATGCATGCGCCCAAATGTGCTCCCATGCATGAGTGTGCACATGCACACACCACACGAGAAAGAGAGTGAGAGAGAGAGAGAGAGAGAGAGAGAGAGAGAGACAGAGAGAGAGAGGGAGAGAGTCAGAGAGAGAGAGAGAAAGAGAGAATGAGAGAGAAACAGACAGACATATAGACAGATGGACAGATGGTTGGACAGACAGACAGACAGACAAACGGAAAGACTACACATAAAGAAAGCCAAACTGATGCTATCAGACGACAGATTATGCGATCGAATGACAAGAGAGTCTCAACAAGAAAAAAAATTCTATACCCATGCTTAACAGCTGGGGGGATATGACAGAAGAAAAGCAAAAGTGCTGCCCATCCTCACCAGTCCCCCTCTCATCTCCCCCCCCCCCTCTCTCTCTCTCTCTCTCTCCCTCCTGTGTGCACATGTTTTTCATTTGCGACCATCCACCTGAAAATGAGTCCGATTCATCAGGCTGTTATTTCCAGATTTCTTTCCCTTTTCTTTTTTCCTTTTTTTTTTTTCATTTTTTATCCTTTTTTTTGCTGTTGTTTTTGAGCACTTCCCTGAAATATATCCACCTTCACCAGCTTGCCCGCTCCCCTTTATGTTTCTTTCAACACACTACAGCCTCCTTTATTTCAACACACTACAACCTCCTTTATGTTTCTTTCAACACACTACAACCTCCTTTATGTTTCTTTCAACACACTACAACCTCCTTTATTTCAACACACTACAGCCTCCTTTATTTCAACACACTACAACCTCCTTTATTTCAACACACAACCTCCTTTATTTCAACACACTACAGCCTCCTTTATTTCAACACACTACAACCTCCTTTATGTTTCTTTCAACATACTACAACCTCCTTTATTTCAACACACTACAACCTCCTTTATCTTTATTTCAACACACTACAACCTCCTTTATTTCAACACACTACAACCTCCTTTATCTTTATTTCAACACACTACAACCTCCTTTATCTTTATTTCAACACACTACAACCTCCTTTATGCTTATTTCAACACAATACAACCTCCTTTATTTCAACACACTACAACCTCCTTTATCTTTATTTCAACACACTACAACCTCCTTTATCTTTATTTCAACACACTACAACCTCCTTTATGCTTATTTCAACACAATACAACCTCCTTTATTTCAACACACTACAACCTCCTTTATGTTTCTTTCAACATACTACAACCTCCTTTATGTTTCTTTCAACACACTACAACCTGTTTTCAGTTCAGACAATACATGACCAGCCTCCAGTCCCTAAAAGCCCACACTTTTGAGTCAATGGCCCCTCTCACACACACACACACACACACACACATGCACACACACGCGCGCGCACACACACACACACACACATGCACACACACGCGCGCACACACACACACACACACACACACACAATTCAATTCAATTCAATTCAAATTTAATCCTTTGACCCCTGTTGGGGCATGGAGGATACAAATGTAACAAAGAGAAATACGAAACTCACTCAGAACAATGTGTGAACATAGTTGCGAAATGCTGAATTCTGGTGAACTGTAATGATCTCATTAAACAATCTTCCCATTTTTTAGAAACTTACTAATATTCAAACAAATGCGTCTTCCTTTTTGAAATAAATTACAAAAGTTGAAAACAGACTTTGGTTTTAGATATTTTTTAGGGATGAATTTTTCACGAAGTTCATTATATTTTGGACATTCCATGATGCAATGAAATTCATCTCCAATTTCACCCATTTCACAGTTACGACAAATACGCAATTCTCTTGGAACATTATGGTGTCTTCCAATTTCAATTTGCAGTTTATGGTTACTACATCTAAATCTAAATAAAGATATAACATAAATATCTGGTAAGGTAGAAATATAATGTTCTTTTCCAAAGACAGTCTTTACACTTTTATAGAATACACACTTATTGCTGTTTTCAAGAGAACTGCGCCAATCACGAGCATAATTATTTTGCAACTCCTTTTTAACACACTTACATAAGTTACTTCTGTTTGTGAATGAATGAGATTCCCAAACACAATCAAAAACCAGTTTCAAATAAAATGCTTTTAACATAACTAAGCCATGGTGAAACGAAAATTCCTTTTGTATACAGTTCATGTAAGATACTATATACTTTGTTTGAATACTTCTTAGAATCAGGAACAACTAAGTTAGCCCAGAACCTTATCATTCTCACTTTAATCAGTACAGATAAAGGATAGATTCCGGTTTCACCATAAATCATTGAAGTCATTGTAGTTTTATTTAATCTAAATAAATACTTTAAAAAACGTAACTGTAACTTTTCTAATATATCAACATTTTCATAACCCCAAATTTCACAACCATACAACAACACAGGTACAACTATGGAATAAAATAATTGCATGCAAACATCAATTGGCAATTTCTGTTTTCTTGCAGTTTGTAATAATGAAAACATTGCCTTGAGAGCCTGATTATAAGCACATTTTTTTGCTTTGTAGAAAGAACCTGTTCTGCTGAACTCGATGCCTAAGTATTTCATTGAATTAAGAACCTCTATTTTTTCATTCCCAAAGAAAAAAATTTCACGCATACTATTTCGACCATGAAAGACAACTATTTTTGTTTCCTTTGGATTTACTTCTAACTGCCATTGCGTGCAATATATATGTAAGGCATTAAGTTCTTTTTGCAAAGCTGATTTAGAATTTGCCAATAAAATTGTATCATCAGCATATAACAATACAAGCAATTTAATAAACTGTTCCAGTTTCAACTCTTGCATTAAATCATATTCTAAAGTAGAACAGTTATTGTCAATAAGGAACTGTTGTAGATCATTCAAAAATAATGAAAACAATAAGGGTGAAAGGTTTTCTCCTTGACGAACTCCCCTAAAACTGCCAAAGAACTCTGATTTTTGACCATTTAGAAAAATGCACGATTTTATTTGATCATACATATTGATTACAATGTGCAGTATTTTCCCAGATATGCCTTGACTCATCAGTTTGTGCCATAAAGCATGCCTCCAAATAGAATCAAATGCCTTTCTGTAATCAATAAAAGCACAGTATAATTTTCCATTATTGATTGCAAACATGTCAATCAAAGATTTAAGAACAAAAGCATGGTCAAGCGTTGAATGCATGCGTCTAAAACCTGCTTAGTTTTCTGAAATAAGTCCATTTATTTCAACAAAATAAGTAAGTCTGCTATTTAGAATTGACATGAATAATTTGCCTACACAACTCAACAGTGTTATCCCTCTGTAGTTATTGCAGTCTTGTTGATCTCCTTTGCCTTTATAGAGTGGTACAATTAACCCTGTCACCCAATCTTCTGGTATAATACCAGAATCCAAAACACGATTAAACAATAAACAATAAAACTTTGTGATATAAGGAACCCTATTCTTTATACATTCATTCCTTACTAAATCAACTCCTGCTGCTTTATTATTCTTTAAACATTTAATGACTCTTTCAATTTCATCCTCAGTAATTGAATCATTTAGAATGTCTAGATTGATATTTCTTTCAGATACTTCATTACTAAAAATGATATCATTACATCCAGTATTTTGATTAAGGGACTGGAAATGATTTTTAAGCTCTTCAAGAGGTATAGGACACGATGAAGCTTTTTTGCCTTTAATTTTCCTCCAATAATCCCTTGGATTTCTAGTTTTTAAAGCTCGCAATTCTCTATGTCATTTTCTCGTTGCTCTTCTTTCAGATCGTCTCAAAACATTTTTATATTCTTTGCTTTTAGCAGCAAGATTATTTAGATTTGGCACAGTATTTGAACATTTAACTTTACGCTGGGCTATAAGCAACATTATCTTATCTTATCTTAACTTTACGCTTTGCTTTAAAGTACTGGCTTCGAGAAACCTTACACTCCTTATCAAACCAGCTTTGATTCTGCCTCATTGAATATCATTATTGTAAGTATTAGAGTAAGTACCAAATGTATCCTTCGCTGAATCAACAAGAATTGACGAAAACCGCTTATTCATTTCACTGATTGATATTGTGCCTTGTTCAAATAAAGTTACAATTTCATCAACATTGTAATTTGCTAAATGTTCTTTATATTCATTACATTTGTTGTTATCCCATCTTCTAATCTCTGCACCATCATATCTTTGATGCAGAGAGTGTTTAGTACCATTAGGTTCATTGAAAACAAAACAGGTTTTAACTGGAAGAGACAGGCATAATGGGCAATGCACATCAGAGAACAACGCATCAAAAACATCAACTTTAAACTTACTTGCATTTTCCATCAAATATCTAGAACCAATGATATAATCAACAACTGTGCTTCCTTTACATGTGCATGTTCCAATACCAGCATCTGAACCAATTCTTCCGTTAAAAATGTATATTGACAGTGATTTACATAAATCTAAGAGACGATAACCATAATTATTAGGCCTCTGCTTATCTTGAGATGATCTTTGACAAGGTTGGAAATTATCTTCGCTCATATCACAGAGAACATCAGAGAACACAGACTGAGTGAACTGATTCATATCAATAAAATCATTCATACTTTTGGTATAAGCATTAAAATCGCCCAACAACAAAACATAACAATCCTTATATTTACCTTGTAATGATAACAATTCCGTCTCAATCACATCAAACAGTTCAACACTGCTATAAACTGAACCTTCGGGAGGAATGTATACGCCACCAATCAGACAGTCTTTATCATAACCTGACAATGATCTTTTTAATAGACACCAAGCCACACATCCACCAGAATAAGGTAAAATCTCCACATACGTAGATAGCTTGCTTTTGATGGCTATTCCAATACCACCAGAACGTCGATTAGACAGGCATTTTCTGTTAAACAGTTTAATGTCATATCCCCAGTCACTGAAGCAATCAGAGATAAATAAAGCATCTTGGTCATCAGTTTTAGTCTCAAGGAAAACGGCAATGTCGAATAGTTGAATATAGTTCACAAATTCCAAACACTGGAGACGGGAACGCAATCCACACACATTTAAAGATACAAAAGCCAGCTCACGATCATGGCGAACAGTGTGATCCATACCCATATCAAGAACATAATCATCGTTGACATCACAATTAGAAACGCAAGTTTGCAAGCAAAAGGGATTCACAGATGAAGTTACCACACTAGATGATCGCTCATCAGAAGATTGATTGGAAGAATAGAAACAATTACCAACACACAGACAAGATGAAGAATGAGTACAGCTACAAGCACATAACGTTGAGACTACACATGAGTCAGATGAATCACCACGACCTCCGGCAAACCCCTAGCTGGTGTAGATGAAGTGCTGAAGCCCAAGCGCCGTATAGTCTACCTTCGTCACACCGATCTGGAAAAGGTCATCAGGTGACTCTACGTACACCGCGTTGCTGCCGGAAGATCCCGCACTGCCACTGCTGTTCCTCCCAGGGGCGGCCTTCAGCTGACAAACAATTTTGCCATCATGGGTAGTGGATACCCTGTCCACACCAGGTGCTGCCTTACAAATTTTGAATAATTTGAAGCGTAGGGGTGTCAGTTCATCGTTCAGGTAAACTCCTTTCATGTCATGCTAGCGCAGATCTCTCTTCCTCATCATGAGGCTCGCCTTGCTTCTTCGTGAAGTGAACTTCACCAGCACTGGTCTTGGGGCTTTCTTGTTTTTTAGGCCAGTTCTATGCACAACAGAGATGTCCTTGATTTCTAGATCTACCCCAACTTTCTTCCCCAACTCCATCACTTTCTCCACCAGATCTTCGTTCTCCTCTTCTTTGAGTCCATTGATTCTGTAGTGACGCACGAACGCAGTGCGCATATGCACTCGGTTCACTATCGGAACCGGAAGGTGCACCTCGCATGAGCAGTGCTCACTTGTCAGCAGACGACAGGGCGGGAGGAAGAAGCTACGATTCGACTCGCAGCCCCCGACGAGTACGCATCACCTCGAGCTGCGCTCCCGAAGACAACCACCAGGACAGTCAACCCAGCCTCTACACCTTCCCGTAACGGACGCCCGTCCTCAGCCAAGCAGCCAAGAGCGACGTGCGGCGTCCAGTGACTACCACCGGCTGTGACAACCAACCACCATTGCCTGCGGGACCAGACGTGGCATTCCGCCTTCCCTGGTCACGCCGTCAGCTGTTCGACCCTCTGAGGAAAGCTGCAAGCTAGGCTTGGACAGAGAGCGTCACAGACTGACCACCCACTCACCATTCCAGTACTGCAGGGTGAGTTGCACTGTGTGCGTGTGTATGTGTTTGTGTGCATGAGAAGAAACCCCAATACTAGGAATAGTTAAGGCACTGTTTAGACATGACACGCTAAGCCACCCTTCTAAAGTGTAGGGTAAACACTTTATTGGTGTCAGAAGTGGGATTACCCGTAGCTTAGTTGTGCATGCATTCACCGTGTTAGTCCTAGTTATTGGAATTGTGTTGCTGCTCAGCACCAAGCGCTAATTGAACACACATAACAGCATACAGTTATATACTGTCAACCCCTGCAGTTAGCACTGGAAGGGAGTGGGTAAAACCTACATTAGAGAAAAACCCTGGAAATACAGTCACTCCCCTAATGGCTCTGAACATTAATTTAGCCACTGAGTCGCAGCTTAGTCAGATGTTGCCAAAGATAGGGCCTAAGAGGGCTGCCCAGTTGGTCAAAATTAGGGAGAAAGAGGGAGGACTGACCTTGCCAATATTGACCTCTGCGCTGCACGGAGAGGTCAGCTCTCACCTCCTCTCACTGATTAACTTTGGGGATCAGGGGGGTACCAATGAAGGATCGGTGGCGTCTGGTGAAGCCACAGTAAAGAGTGAGACCGGAAAACCAGTCCCCTCAACCCATTCCAGTCATTCAAAAATACCCCGTAAAGTGGCCCCAGCCTTGTCCCAACCCCGTCTGACTCGCGAGACGCTAAATCAGAGTCCTTCCGTCCGTGAGTTAGAACAGTTGCGCACGGAAGATTGGGTGGAGAGACACACCCCGGTTTCTGGATCGGAGGACGGAGGTAGAGGTGCTTCTCAGCGGTCCACCTCTGGGTCGTCGTCTGTTTCCCGTAGCCATGGAGCCAAAGGGTCATATGAGCCTCGGTTACGCCCACGGCAAGCGCACGCGAGAGGTTCCGGGCAATTGTGCCTTGAAAAGGCATTGCCGGATAGCCAATCTCATGAGTGCCGTGGGAGTGACTGGGTATCTGAATCCCGACGGGGTCCTCCCGGTCCAGTTGGATCCAGGTCACCAGCAGAGAGAGGTGTGAGTAGCCGGAGATTTGACCAGGACGACAAGGGCTGGTGGGATCATGAGCGGAGTGGTGATGGGCATAAACGGCGGCGGCGGCGGGAGGTGACCCAGGTAAGACTTCCCTCCCCTCCGAGTCAAACTTATGGGCATGCCCGGGCAGGTGATAGTCAGTACCGTCGTCCCTACTGCCAAGATAAAGCTCAGGATGGGGCATATACGCCTCACTTATCTGGCGGTGGTGAAGGTGTCCCTGTGGTGGACCCTCTCTCTGAACCAAGAGGAGACCCACGGATGCTGCCAAAGAACCTTCAGTTCGATGGAAAGACTAATTGGCAGTCTTTCCAGCAAAAGTTCGACAGCTACCGGATAGTCCTCCGCTGGTCAGAACTGGAGAGTAGGGACTACTTAGGTTAGTGTCTTGAAGGGAAGGCCCTGGATTTCTTCACTATGCTCACCCAGTTGGGCAGTGAGTTTTCTTACCATCAGTTGATGGGGAAGCTTGCGGCTCGATTTGGGGCAAAAGAGTATGTGGGGACTGCTAGGATGCGTTTCCAACAGGCCTACCAAAACGCAGGGGAATCTTTGGACGATTGGGCTGATAGGGTGTTTACGCTAGCAACGTCAGCATACCATACCCTGCCTGAGAAGCATGTCAGAGAGGAAGCCATCAATAAATTCTGCCTAGGGAGTTTGGATAGGGAGGCAGGAAAGTATGTCTGTTTAGAGGAACCCGAATCTGTTGAGGAGGCTGTGAATAAAATCAAACAGTTCCAGCACATCTCCCAAGCAGTGGGTGACAGAAGGCGCAAGCACCTGGAAGATCCTCGGGTAGGACGGGTAGGGACAGTTTCACCTGTCACCAGGGAAGAGTTTGAGGGTCTGCAGAAGGCCATAGAGAGGCTTACTCTGCAGCTCTCGAAACTAGAAACTAAGGAAACCACTTCTTCCCAGAACCCAAAACCTACCGCCACCCAGGATTCCTGGGTAAAATGCTTCTTCTGTCAACAGAAGGGCCACCTAAAGAAGGACTGCCAGCGTTATCGGAACTGGCTGCAAGGGAGGGCAACAGAAGGCAAGAAGGACAAAAAAAGGACTTTAAACGCCTAAGGCTTGGGGATGATGGCCGATCCTCTGAGCCGGAAACACGAAAGGACCAGAATTTTTCAAAGTTGGAGTCCCTAGAAAGTGTTGGCCGGAGGGTCACCACTCCAAGGGCGTGCCGTTCCTTACCTTGCCCAGCCGAATCGGCAGTCATCCGAGATTCGGCTGCCCAAAGGTCTAAGCAGACCAAGATAGCGCCTGGCATTTCTGGTGGTCTGCAGGGTTCTCTAGCAGACAAAACTGCCACTGGTCCAACCCCTGGGGCAATTCAGAGCAAGAGTTCACCGGAAGCAATCAGCCGACAGCCCGAAGTCATACGAGTTAATCGGGTTTGTCCAGGCTCTTCCGGGGTACACACATCATGATAGGTGACATTCCGGTGAAGGCCAGGGTGGATTCTGGAGCAGAAATCACCATTGTTGCCACTTCTGTCTATGATAGGCTTACTAAAAAGCCACGAAAGCTGAAGGAAGTGGTGATGCAAATGGCGGACCAGGGTTCCACTCTGAAGGGTTTTGTCACCGCACCTGTACCCCTGAAGATTGGCCAGTCAACCTTCAAGAGGGGCTGTATGTGGCTCCGATTGCTGACGAGATGCTGTTAGGGCATGATCTTCTGCATCATTGGGGGGCGATCCATGACATGAGAGCTGAAACTCTGTTGATAGGGGACGAAATTATCCCTTTAGACATGAGTTTTGGTCAGGGACCGCCAACCATAGCCAGGGTTACAGCTACCCGTAAAGTTGTGGTACCACCTAACACTGTCATAAGGATAACCCGCAGCTTGGATACGGTCCTTCAGGATTACTACACTGAATCCTCTGTGGGCTCTGAGCTCTTAATCCCGAGGACAGTGCAGAAGTCCGGGGAAGATCCAATCCTCTGCCTGGTAAACCCCAGTGACAGGTACCATACCATCAGGAAGGGGGAGCTGCTAGCCACTGCATATGAAGTGCAGGAGATACTGGACCCGGTACAGCAGAACTCTTCCTCTGAAAGTAGAGGCTGTAAGCAAGTGGTAAGGGGGAAGCAAGCTGCAGAATGGTACGTGTGGGGGTTAAACCACCCCCGAAGGACCAGGTACCGGAGCATCTGCAGAAATTGGCTAGTGACTCCAGCACACACCTGACAAAGAATCAGAAGGAGGAGTTGACTAAGCTCCTATGTGAGTATCAGGATGTGTTTGCTGCAGATGAGTTCGATTTAGGGAACTTCACGGTATCGAGCACTCAATTGACACTGGTGACGCCAAGCCCATAAAGCAGAGAATGCGCCGTATGCCTGCTGTGTTTGCAGGAGAGGAGGAGGCACATTTACAGAAAATGCTAAAGGCTGGTGTCATTCAGGAGTCAATATCAGAGTGGGCATCAGCGCCAGTACTCATCCGAAAGAAAGACGGATCAGTCCGCTGGTGTATCGACTACCGGGCCCTAAATGAGGTCACAGTCAAGGATACTTTCCCGCTGCCATTAGTTGAAGACTGTCTGGATACTTTGTCGGGGAGCACTTGGTTTTCGAAGCTGGATGCCAACAATGCGTACTGTCAAGTGCGAGTCAAAGAAGCTGACAGGAAGAAAACAGCCTTCTTGACCAAGTACGGTCTGTTCGAACATGTTCGGATGGGATTTGGGCTCACCAATGCGCCAGCCACATTTTCACGCGTGGTGAACCTTATCCTGAGAGGTCTGACATGGAAGACCGTGCTCGCTTTCCTGGACGACATTTTGGTACTAGGGGACAGCTTTGAAGACCATATGCAGAACTTGAGGGAGGCGCTGCAAAGGTTTCGACAGCATGGTCTTAAGCTCAAGCCGAAGAAGTGCCTTTTCTTCCAGCCTGAAGTTGAGTTCCTGGGACGGATGGTTAGCAAGAACCAAATTGCTATGTCTGACCGGGATATTCAGACTGTGAGGGACTGGCCCGTTCCGAAGTCTTCAAAAGATGTGGAACGGTTTCTTGGCTTCGCTAATTACCATCGCATGTTCGTTCCAGACTTTGCAGCGTTGGCGCAGCCTTTGTATAACCTCACAGGAAAGAACAAGTTCTTCTGGGATGAAGAAAAGCAGGAGTCCTTTGATAGCCTCTGCAGAGTGTTGACCAAACCCCCTGTCCTGGCATTGCCAAACGGCACAGATCCATTTGTATTGGATACGGATGCTAGTGATTTGGCAATCGGGGCGGTTCTGAGTCAGATTCAAAGCGGTGTGGAGCGGGTGATTGCGTACGGCAGTTTCGCCCTCACTCCCGAACAGAGAAGGTACTGCACGACCCGGAAAGAACTGTTGAGTATCGTGAGGTTTACAAGGCAGTTCAAGTACTACCTATTAGGTAGGACTTTTTACGTCAGGACCGACCACTCAAGTCTCACATGGCTCCTGCGGTTTAAACACCCACAGGGACAGTTGGCCCGATGGATGGAGGAACTTTCCCAGTTCCATATGATTGTCAAACATCGGGCCGGGGCAAAGCATCAGAACGCCGATGCGCTGTCCAGGATTCCTGATGCCTTGACCCCATGTCCATCTTTCGTGGCTGGCATGCGGCCTGAAAGTCTGCCTTGTGGGGGTTGCAAGTACTGCAAGAGAGCCGACGAACAGTGGGGGGAGTTCATTCAGGCTGTGGACGAAGCCCGGGGCCTGACGGAAGGAAGCCTGACAGTTTTGGCTCCCGAGGATAAGGGGCCCCAGCCGGATGGACCCACAGTAGCTTCTGTGGGGGAGTCTCTCTCGAGGAGTCACAGAAGAGGTGCCATGGGGTTTACCAGCCATCATGACCGTGTACCTTCTCCTACAGGGAGGGGTACCATGGGGTTTGCCAGTCATGATGGCCGTGTACCTACTTCTGACGGAAGGGGCACCATGGGGTTTGCCAGCCGCCATGACCGTGTACCTTCTCCTACAGGGAGGGGTACCATGGGGTTTGCCAGTCATGATGGCCGTGTGCCTACTTCTGAAAGATGGGATGCGCATGACAGTGGGCAAAATTCCTTGCGCATCCCGAAAGTCTTGCTTGCCCATGCGCCAACAAGCATGACGGTTGCCCAACCTCGTGCGGTCCCAACCGGGGGAACGCATGCCAGTTCCCGGGTGCAGATAGGGGTTGCACCTGAAGGACGTTTGGGCTCTGTGTCTGCCAGTTCTCTGGGATGTCCGGACATCCCTGCCAGTTTTCTGGTGCAGAGTGTGCCTGCCAGTTCTCTGGTCCACCCGCAGGGTGAACCTGACAGTTTTCTGGCTCCGAAGGGGCCTGACAGTTTTCTGGCACACTCGAAGGTTGCACCTGCCAGTTTTCTGACACATCCCGATCGCCGAAGTACTTCGTCTGGGCGGCCAATCATTGGTTTCACCTTGGGTGGAAACACCTCACAGATGTCTCAAGGTTACAACGGGCGGTTGACCAGCACGAGTACCAAAAGTCACTGTCCTCGGGACAGCCAGAATGCCTCACTGCCTGAAAAGGCAGTGCAGGAAAGTCTTGCCGGTCTGGAAGACTTTGAGACTGGCAGCACTGATGGCGTAAGCTTCGAGATAGAGATTCGGGATGGACAGGTGCAGCTGAGGACCTGCAATGTGCGACTTGCACAAGAGGCTACCTCAGAAATCCCCTCGTGCTGGGGGTTTACGGTTCAGGAACTCCGGACAGCACAGGGGAAAGATAAGGATTTACACCTGATCCTCCGATACCTTCAAAAAGGGACTGAACCCGATGAAGGGGAACTCTTCTCAGCTTCGCCAGGTGCAAAATACCATTGGCTGAACAGAGGGTTGTTCCTGCTTAAGGAAGGCTTGCTATTCAAGCGCAAGCCAGATTCCAAGGACTTGGAACTGGTAGTTCCCGCTTCCCTCCAGGAACAGGCAATACAATGGCACCATGACCTTCCATCAGCAGCACACCAAGGCGTGGCGAGGACTAAAGTCAGACTAAAGGAGAAATTCTTTTGGTTTGCTTTAGCTCGCGATGTCGAGGCCTATGTGTTGTCCTGCGACGTTTGTAGTAGAAACAAAAAGAACAAACGTTATGGGAAAGTCCCTTTGACAGAGTACCATGCAGGGGCACCGATGGAACGTGTCCATATACACTTCATTGGCCCCCTGCCCAGGACAGCACATGGAAATGAGCACTGCCTCATGATGGTGGACCAATTCACCAAATGGGTGGAGTGCGTGCCTCTTCCATCTCAAAAGGCCGAGACAACAGCAAAAGCTGCGGTGGATGGGTTCTTCTCGCGTTTCGGTTGCCCGTTCCAGCTGTTCTCAGACCAGGGACGCAATTTTGAAAGTAAGCTGTTCGAGGCATTGTGCCATGCTCTCAAAATTCACAAGGCCCGAACAACGCCATATCGTCCTGCGTCGAATGGTCAGGTGGAGCGGTACAACCGGACGTTGATGGATGCCATAAGGTGCTTCCTGGGGAAAGCGCAGAACAAGTGGGACGAACATGTACAGCAGATAGCTGGAGCTATCCGGTCCTCTGTTAACCGAACCACTGGCTTTACCCCTAACATGTTGATGTTGGGGAGGGAAGTGAACATACCAGCTCAGCTGATGTTCCCGGTTCCAGGCCAGAGGTTCGAGTGTGAGGACGAGTACGTGTCCCACTTGGTCCGGTCCTTGCAGGATGCCCACACAGCTGCAAGAGAGAATCTGAAGACATCCCTTCGACACATGAAAAGGAATTATGATCTCAAGATCTTGTTGAGACCATATGCCGAAGGTGATGTTGTATATCTCTTGGATACTGCAGTTGTGAAGGGTAAATGCAGGAAACTCTGTTCACCCTGGAAAGGCCCAGGGGTCATCTTGAGGAAGCTGTCTGCCTACCTGTATCAGGTCAAACTTCGGAACTCGGTCTTCGTGACAAACCATGACCGACTGATGCCGTGCAGAGATAGGAAACTGCCTGCATGGATCCAGCGGTTCAAGTCACATCCGGAAGGGGAAGAAGAAGTGCCGGAGGATGAGGATCAGGGAGTTTACTGCATCTGCAGGAAGCAGTGGGGCGGGCGTTTCATGATCCAATGCGACTTCTGCCAGGAGTGGTACCATGGATCATGTGTTAACGTCACCGCCACTGACGCACTTGATATTGACAAGTACAAGTGCAGGGCCTGCAGGCAGTGAACTTATTAGACAGAAGTTCTGTTTCAGGATGGCCACTGGACAACTTAATGCCCTGGAGCGCGCTGATAAGTTTTCAGCAGCAGGTCAGCTATTCCCGCACACAGACCAGTTGGTGCAGGACCTCTGGCTTACTAAGGAGGCGTCTGAGAGTGAGCGTGAAACGTGCTTGCTCCGGATGGTCGCTGTCGCCAAGCAGCGGGGTGACCCCTTCTCTCAGAAGTGGCTGAAGAAGGTTGCCAGGGCGGTGCAGACTTACCAGCTGCGGAGTGATCGGTGGATCACAGAAAATGTGGCATCTGTCACTTCGCGGTCTGGCCGCCCGGGCAAGTCCAAACCAGCCTCTGAGCAATTGGGGGGGGGGGGGGCCGCCTTGACATACGCTTGCTGACCGACCCCAATTTGGAATGCCATATCGAGCGGGCTTCCACGAGGGATGAGCCGGCCCAGACTGTGGGGTATGAGCATTCGGACATCCTCAGCGTGATGGATACTGGGGAAGATATTCCTGGGTTGCTCTCCCCACGGGAGTCGCCCAGGAAGACCGTTTCCCAGGAAACACCACAATCCGCTGCCGGGTGCTCTTCCTCATCCTTGGGGTGGCCACCTGGTGTGGTTCAGACCGATACGGGAGCTGAGGCCAAAAGTATAGCCTCCTCCCAGGAAGTGGCGTTCCGGACTGGGAGCCTCCGGAAGTCTAGAGCGTCGCGCAAGCGGGCAGCCTCAGCACGTCTAGAGGCTCTAGGTAAGGTCTCTAAAGCTGGCCCAGCGGAAAGTGGACCTTCACTCACCTCCCGTACTTTCTGGAGGACTGCGAGTGAGGAAGACACAGGACGACACTACTCGGCTTCGGCCAAGAGGAGAATGAAGAAGAAACAGGCTAAGCTGCCTAAGGCGATTCCAAGCGCCACCTTCACCCCCTCTTCGGTCGGGCTGAGGGAGGACGTCCCTGTAACCAGTCACACTCGGCCAGTCGAGTCCCGGGAGGAAGAGTGCATGGTACCGGGCTGCGAGGAGCCAGTAGGGGACCTGAAGGTGCATGCCTTCACACATCACCTCCCTGGAGTTTTCGATGAAAGGCTGTCCCCAACATCAGAAAACGTGCTGAAGTGGCGTAAGAAGGCGTTGTGGCAGGCCATGGACTGGCTGATTATGTCGTCTGGTCGCTGGGAGGACTTGGTTCGGTTCCTCAACATGCAGCGTCTCCTGTCCACCCTGAAGGATGCACGCATCTTGGATGGGCAGAGGGAGGCTATGACAGCTTTCTGTCAATACATTGGGGAGCCGGTGCCTACTACCTTCCAGCTGTACCCAGCGGAGTCACCAGCCGTGTTGGCCCATTGGAGGGTGGTGCTGCTTCTGGTGGCGCGGATGGACCACCAGGAGAGTGAGTACTGGAGGGAACACTATCCGTCGCCGGAGGCCTTGGAGCCTGCCCGAGCAGCCATGATACCCGAAACCCAGTTCCCGCGGGCATTTGACGCTCATTTCCACCTGGATAGAACTGTCAAATCTATGCGCCTCCCGCTGGACTCCAACCTGCGGGCTGTGCTGGATGGGACCTTCATGAGGATGGAAAAACGGGTCCGATTGGTAGGAACTTGTGCCTCCTTTTGTGATCCCATCTCCTACCCCTCCTCCGAGGATCTCGCTCAGTACCCCCAGGATATGGTGGTAGCGGTTGGGCTGCATCCAAAGCATTGTGCGAAACTGGCTGGTTGGGATATAGAGAGAGTCCTCGTTAAGCTGCGGGAACTTGTCTCATCGCCACGGGTGGCCGCTGTGGGCGAAATTGGACTCGACCACAGCATGCCAATTGAGACCTGGTCCCAGCAAGCTGTGAATCTCCAGGGGATTCTGCCCTTGGTCTCACCCCACCATGTTGTTGTGCTACACTGCCGAGGGATGCCCGGGGATGATGGGGTGGAGGCCTACCTCCAAATGCTATGCCTGGTCCGGATGGTCCTACCCCATGAGCAGCGTGTCTATGTTCACTGCTTCGCGGGGGATGAGAACGTCCGTGACCGGTGGGTGGAGGCCTTCCTCAATGTCCATTTCGGGTTTACCCGGCTAGCCAGGTCCTTTACCCCGGAACAGGCTAAGGCACTAGGTGGGATGGACCGGGACCGCATCCTTCTGGAGACAGACGCTCCATATTTCCGTCCCCCAAAGACCCAGTGGTCCGCACCCAACCAGCTCTTCCAGGTGGCCGAGTGTGTTGCACCAAAGCTGTCAATGCCTGTGGAGGAGCTCTTGGACCTGACTGCCGACAACGCTCTGCGTCTCTTCAGCTGTTAGGGAAAAGCGGATGCTAGCCAGACCTGGGCTCTTGCGAGGGAACTACACTCACTAAAGCTTTCTTCATAAAGTCGGGGGGAGTGTAGTGACGCACGAACGCAGTGCGCATATGCACTCGGTTCACTACCGGAACCGGAAGGTGCACCTCGCATGAGCAGTGCTCACTTGTCAGCAGACGACAGGGCAGGAGGAAGAAGCTACGATTCGACTCGCAGCCCCCGACGAGTACGCATCACCTCGAGCTGCGCTCCCGAAGACAACCACCAGGACAGTCAACCCAGGCTCTACACCTTCCCGTAACGGACACCCGTCCTCGGCCAAGCAGCCAAGAGCGACGTGCGGCGTCCAGTGACTACCACCGGCTGTGACAACCAACCACCATTGCCTGCGGGACCAGATGTGGCATTCCGCCTTCCCTGGTCACGCCGTCAGCTGTTCGACCCTCTGAGGAAAGCTGCAAGCTAGGCTTGGACAGAGAGCGTCACAGACTGACCACCCACTCGCCATTCCAGTACTGCAGGGTGAGTTGCACTATGTGCGTGTGGTTGTGTTTGTGTGCATGAGAAGAAACCCCAATACTAGGAATAGTTAAGGCACTGTTTAGACATGACACGCTAAGCCACCCTTCTAAAGTGTAGGGTAAACACTTTAATTTTCATGGTTTCCCTTCGCTGATACTGATCCAGCCTATCCTGCTCGTATCGCAGCAAAAGATGTCCCTGTTGAGCTTTCTCAGAAATAGATCCGAGTTTTTCAGACACCTTTTCTGACAGTTCTGTAACCACCTCCTTAATACAGACATCCACAGCTTTCTTTAATGTAGCCCCAAGAACTGGAACGAGGAGTTCTACAACTCGTGACGTAATATCTCCAGCATCACCATTGACGTCATTGTTAACCCCACTTGTTCTTTCCCCTTTCCCTTTCCCTTTGGCAGAAGGACACGACTTATTTCTGTCGTTCCATGCGCCCAGAACAGCCCCTTCAATATCAAGGTCATCAAACCTGATGTTCTTCAAGATCTCAGCAGACGCACACACACACACACACACACACACACACACACATGCACGCACCCACGCACACACACACACACTCGTGTAACACATATATACACACATGCACGAGCGCACACAGACACACACACATACAGAGAGAGACAGACAGAGGGACAGAGACAGACAGAGAGAGGGAGAGAGAGAGAGACAGAGAGAGAGAGAGAATAAGAGAGAGAAAGTGAGACAAATCTACTTCCCCCTCCCCCCACCCTTTTTTGTACTCCCAGTTCTTATAGAACAGGGAGTACTATACAATAAGAACGAAGAAATGCTGTGTGTGTGTTGTTGTTGTTGTTCTTCGATTTAACGTCTTTTCACTTTAAAGTGATATTAGACAGGAAGTGAGTGTTTACTTGTATATGTGTATGAGTGTGTAGTATGCATGCGTGCTTGCGTGTGTGTGTGTGCATGTGTGTGTGTGCGCGCGTGTGTGTGTGTGCGCGCTTGTGTGTGTGTGCCTGTGTGTGTGTTAAATATTAGTGGAAATACTACATAAGAACAATCCTTAGCAAAAATCAACATTAACAAATCAAACTGCAACAGTCAAAACAAAACAGTCTAAAATACGCATAAATCATAAAAACAAGCCGACTGGACTTATCATTAAGTTTTGAACAAAGTTCAAAAGAAATACAGGTTCTTGGAAAATGCATTTAGATTCATCTTTTCTGAATGTTGATACAGCTGATTCAAAATAAGGACAAAAGTACAAAATATGTGTTGTTGTACAACTATCAACAGCCCCGCATACACATTGGACGTTTTTTATGAACTTGGTTTTGAAAGCGTTTAACCTAAGTCTGTAAAACAGCGAAACAATTTTTTTGCGGTTTTTGGGTGTTTATTGACATTTTTTTGATAAAATGTATAATTTATTAATGAATTCTGTTTTGAAAAATTTTGTGATTGAGCGTTTAAACAACACTTTATTGAAGAATTAGGCTTATGTACTTTGGGAAGCATATAGTCTTTATATATTTTATAATATATATATATGTGTGTGTGTGTGTGTGTGTGTGTGTGTGTGTGTGTGTGTGTGTGTGTTGTTGTTGTTGTTGTTGTTCTTCTTCTTCTTCAATTTAACGTCTTTTCACTAAATGTGATATTAGACAAGGTGAGTGTGTGTGTGTGTGTGTGTGTGTGTGTGTGTGTGTGTGTGTGTGTGTGTGTGTGTGTTTGAGTGTGTGCGTGCTGCGTGCGTGCGTGAGTGCGCTCCCACGTGCGTGCATGTGCTCCTGTGTGTATGTGTGATGAGGAGAAACTCTTAAGTAAGAATTAAACTGTAAAAAAAAAAAAAGAAAAAAAAAAAGGAAAAACAAACAACAGTAGAAAATAAGATCATGAAACAACAATTACAGGATTGAGCCAACTGGGCTTAACATAAGAATTCGTACAAAATTTAAGAGAGACATGGTATCCTGGAATATGCACTTTGAAGCATCCTTTCTAAATTCTGACAAATGGGAATCAAAGTAGGGGCAAAAGTATAGAATGTGTGTTGTTATACAATTATCAATGACGCCGCAAGCACATCGAATATTCTTGTGTGTGTGTGTGTGTGTGTGCGCGCGCGGTCTTTTTTTTTTGCATACGCAGGCTGATACTCCTGCGGACACTCGCTGTATAGACAGGCAAGGATTAATCCAATCTTTCCAACAAAGGAGAGTGGAGTTTTGTGTGTGCATGGTCAAAATGTGTTTCACTTCCTCCAGACAAAACTACTGGGCCGATCTTTCTGAAAATTTGTAGGTATGTTCATTATGGGTCATGGATGATGCCCGATGTTTTATTTTACTGTCATAGCCGTTACTAACGGCTATAATGGCCCATAATGGTTTTTCTTTTTTATGGAATATCTCAGAAAGTACTTGGCCGATCTTTCTGAACATTTGTAGGCATGTTCATTATGGGTCACGGATGATGCCCAATGTTGTTGTTTTTTTACCGTTATAGCCGTTACTAACAGCTATAATGGCCTATAACGGCCCATAACAGTTTTCTTCTTTATGGAAAATCTCAGAAAGTACTTGGACGATCTTTCTGAAAATTTGTAGGTATGTTCATTATGGGTCACAGATGATAGCCGAATTTACCAGAATAGCCATCGATAACGATAGACGGTATCGGAACATGAAATATGAAAGAAGATACACGATCTGCAAGAAATACAAGATGGAGTATCCAGATGAGACGGGCTCCATGGTACGGTATTGGAACAGTGCGTGCTTGGAAAACATTGTTGTCGAACTTACCGGAAGTAATGAAACTGTAACTAAGGAAATAACTTGACAACGAGAGAAGCGGAAACGAGCAGAGAGTCAACGAATCTGTACGAGCTGAGGAGGCAACGTTATAAGTACATTTATAGTTTAAGTTTTCAGCCGTTACTTATGGCTATAACGGCCCCAAATGGATTTTCATTTATGGAATAACTCACACATATTCAAGATAAACTGAGAGTACGTTTATATGCTTTGAATCTTGTTTTTCATTCTTGTCTTCCTTTTTTGTTTGCTTGTTTGTTTGTTGTGCTACTTTCCTCAATAATAACATCAGACTGACAATAACCGAACCAACGATTGTAGTCACTCCATAGAAGAAAAAAAGAATCCCTCTTTATTGACTATTGTCAGAAGACTGGACATCAGGTTATCAGACATCCTATCAGACCAGACACACCACTTACATGGTGTTCGCCAGCCCTGGACAAACAGCAGGTTTTTTCTTTTTTATCTATTGTCAGATTCAAACAAATTTCCAGGAAAAGGAGCGTATTAGTCACATGCTCAAAACTACAGAAATGTACACCCAGACTATGTAAAGCATTTAGTATGGATGAAGTCATGACTGATTTTTCGGCACTTCAGTGTAAAATGTTTCAATCTATTCACACAAATGTGTACATAGGTCTTTAGTCCTCACACACACAAATGTGTACATAGGTCTTTAGTCCTCACACACACAAATGTGTACATAGGTCTTCAGTCCTCACACACACAAATGTGTACATAGGTCTCTAGTCCTCACACACACAGATGTGTACATAGGTCTTTAGTCCTCACACACACAAATGTGTACATAGGTCTTTCATCCTCACACACACAAATGTGTACATAGGTCTTTCATCCTCACACACACAAATGTGTACATAGGCCTTTAGTCCTCACACACACAAATGTGTACATAGGTCTTTCATCCTCACACACACAAATGTGTACATAGGCCTTTAGTCCTCACACACACAAATGTGTACATAGGTCTCTAGTCCTCACACACACAAATGTGTACATAGGTCTTTCATCCTCACACACACAAATGTGTACATAGGTCTTTAGTCCTCACACACACAAATACATATCCAGAGTACAGCTTAAAGAGAATTTCTTGCCAAGAGTTTTAAAGGGCATTAACCTCATTAAAAATAGAAAAACAAAAACAAAAAAAGAGTGTTTAGTTTTTACCTTTCTTAATATTCAACATGAAGAACTGAGACTGTTATGAATTTAAATCTACCAGAATTCCAAGCTTTCATCGTTTACAATGTTTAATCTTTTTTTTTTTAATTTACATTTTTTTTTCTTTTTCTTTTTCTATACCAGGCTCATTTTTCCTTGAAAATGACATCATAATTAAACACACAACTGTCGCCAGCCATTTTCAGGAAAGAGGGAGTCTGGTTTTCAGATGTGCTTGAAACAGAATTTCCATGTTTTGAGGTTAATCCTAATACAGTGTATAGCATTTGTCTCCTACCATTATACTCATAACAAAGAACAGCTACTGTTATGAATAAAAATGTCTAAAATTGACATTTTTCAACATCTGATTCTATGTCCTTGTGTGACATCATTTCAGGTGATTTTTGTGTTAACAGTCCCTCATACATAGTAAAGCTACTATTTACACACACACACACACACACTAACAAGGGTCCATATTCCTTTAAAGTAACATCATAGTCAATTCTGTTCATTCAACGAGATAAAAACAAAACAGAAAAAGAAATCCCTCTAGCTCTACATAACTATCTTGAGAAAACTCTAGGTCCAGTTTTCAGATGTCCCTCAAAGAGAATTTCCACAGAAAAAGTTTAAAATGCATTAACCCGGGTGATCTGAAGCCAAATGTGTCTCCTTTCCCATGATACTGTTTACACAGAACTATGTCTGTTCAGAATTGACACCTGCCAAAAATTCTGTGGCCCTGTCATGTTCTGCTCTTGCCATGACCTTTCTTTCGATTTTCATTCCATGAATTATGCCCTTGGCAAGCTCCACATCATGTCAAGGTCATTTGTATCCTCAGGTCATAGGGAATATCCTTGGACAAACGTGACGGCATCCTTGAAAGCAAGGTACTCATTCACTCCAGCTCTGCGACTAGGCTATCATCGCCATCAGTAGAGAGCTTGGTAAGTGGAACCCTAAGTTTGCTGGTCAGAACAGGCACCAGTGAATGCAACTGAAGTGTCTCAGCTGCAGTGGCTTGCCCCTTGCCTGATATCCACTGCTCTCCATGGACTGCTGGTGCTGGGGCTGCAACAAGTTGATCATGAGTGTGGCTGTGTATAGACTGGCCATGGAATGTGATCATCAGTGTGGCTGTGTACAGACTGGCCATGGAATGTGATGACGAATGTGGCTGTGTACAGACTGGCCATGGAATGTGATGATGAATGTGGCCGTGTATAGACTGGCCATGGAATGTGATCATCAGTGTGGCTGTGTATAGACTGGCCATGGAATGTGATCATCAGTGTGGCTGTGTATAGACTGGCCATGGAATGTGATGATGAATGTGGCTGTGTATAGACTGGCCATGGAATGTGATCATCAGTGTGGCTGTGTATAGACTGGCCATGGAATGTGATCATCAGTGTGGCTGTGTATAGACTGGCCATGGAATGTGATCATCAGTGTGCTGTGTATAGACTGGCCATGGAATGTGATCATGGGTGTGGCTGTGTATAGACTGGCCATGGAATGTGATGATGAATGTGGCTGTGTATAGACTGGCCATGGAATGTGATCATCAGTGTGGCTGTGTATAGACTGGCCATGGAATGTGATCATCAGTGTGGCTGTGTATAGACTGGCCATGGAATGTGATCATCAGTGTGGCTGTGTATAGACTGGCCATGGAATGTGATCATCAGTGTGGCTGTGTATAGACTGGCCATGGAATGTGATCATTAGTGTGGCTTTGTATAGACTGCCCATGGAATATGATCATGGGTGTGGCTGTGTATAGACTGGCCATGGAATGTGATCATCAGTGTGGCTGTGTATAGACTGGCCAATTGGAATGTGATGATGAGTGTGGCTGTGTATAGACTGGCCATGGAATGTGATCATCAGTGTGGCTGTGTATAGACTGGCCATGGAATGTGATCATCAGTGTGGCTGTGTATAGACTGGCCATGGAATGTGATCATCAGTGTGGCTGTGTATAGACTGGCCATGGAATGTGATCATCAGTGTGGCTGTGTATAGACTGGCCATGGAATGTGATCATCAGTGTGGCTGTGTATAGACTGGCCATGGAATGTGATCACGAGTGTGGCTGTGTATAGACTGGCCATGGAATGTGATCATCAGTGTGGCTGTGTATAGACTGGCCATGGAATGTGATGATGAGTGTGGCTGTGTATAGACTGGCCATTGAATGTGATCATCAGTGTGGCTGTGTACAGACTGGCCATGGAATGTGATCATCAGTGTGGCTGTGTACAGACTGGCCATGGAATGTGATCATCAGTGTGGCTGTGTATAGACTGGCCATGGAATATGATCATCAGTGTGGCTGTGTATAGACTGGCCATGGAATGTGATCATCAGTGTGGCTGTGTATTGACTGGCCATGGAATGTGATCATCAGTGTGGCTGTGTATAGACTGGCCATGGAATGTGATCATCAGTGTGGCTGTGTATAGACTGGCCATGGAATATGATCATCAGTGTGGCTGTGTATTGACTGGCCATGGAATGTGATCATCAGTGTGGCTGTGTATAGACTGGCCATGGAATGTGATCATCAGTGTGGCTGTGTATAGACTGGCCATGGAATGTGCAGCGTGGAAGTAATGCTACTGGAGAGGAGGGTGCAGAATAAAGAAAGAAAAAAATCTTGAATTTGGAGTTTTCATCATTTCACTCTTAGCTCATGGACAACACCACAAGAACTGATTTCTGCCTCCATGCAAGATGGATGGTCTCTCAGTTGAATCAATAGCTCTGAACTTGTGGAGGCAGCTCCCTTTCAGGCTATTCCCATGCCAGATTCTGATCCCTCTTATCCTGCTCCAGCAAGAAGTCAGGAATGTCAAGTGAAGGTGCTGTACCCTTCTATGCCTGTGATGACATGGTCATACCGATTATCTCCTTTCATTGGGCCTGGGCATGATCTGAAATGTCTGCAGCAGGAAATGGCTGAGAGCCAGCGGCAAAGTGTTTGTGGGTCCAACAGCCATATGTTAATTCACTGACAGATCCTTGTGTTGGGTGGGGTAGTGTGGGAAGAACACAGAAGAGAGAGTTTGTGGTTCTGTCCTGATTTTCTTGCCCTCTAAGAGACAGAGAGGAGAGAGAGAGAGATGGGGGGGGGGGGGGGGGGGGGCATGCATAAAGACTGAAGACAAACATTGGTCACATACAGACTGACAAACATTGGTCACATACAGACTGACAAACATTGGTCACATACAGACTGACAGAGAGGACAGAGAGAGAGAGAGAGAGGGGGGGGGGGGGGGGGCATGCATAAAGACTGAAGACAAACATTGGTCACATACAGACTGACAAACATTGGTCACATACAGACTGACAAACATTGGTCACATACAGACTGACAGAGAGGACAGAGAGAGAGAGAGAGAGAGGGGGGGGGGGGGCATGCATAAAGACTAAGACAAAACATTGGTCACATACAGACTGACAAACATTGGTACCACATACAGACTGACAAACATTGGTCACATACAGACTGACAAACTTGGTCACATACAGACTGACAAACATTGGATCACATACAGACAGACAAACATTGGTCACAATACAGACTGACAAACATTGGTCACATACAGACTGAAGACAAACATTGGTCACATACAGACTGACAAACATTGGTCACATACAGACTGACAAACATTGGTCACATACAGACTGACAAACATTGGTCACATACAGACTGACAAACATTGGTCACATACAGACTGACAGAGAGGACAAGAGAGAGAGAGAGAGGGAGAGGGGGGGGGGGCATGCATAAAGACTGAAGACAAACATTGGTCACATACAGACTGACAAACATTGGTCACATACAGACTGACAAACATTGGTCACATACAGACTGACAACATTGGTCACATACAGACTGACAAACATTGGTCACATACAGACTGACAAACATTGGTCACATACAGACGACAGAGAGAAAATGGACAGAAACAGATCTAGGCAAGAGACAGAGAAGAGAGTTCAAACAAAAAAGACAGACTCATCCATAAAAAAAAAAACATCAGACTCATTGACAGAGTCAAGGAGAGTGAGAGAGAGAGAGAGAGAGAGAGAAGAGAGAGAGAGAGAGAGAGAGACAGACAGACAGACAGACAGACAGACAGACAGACAGAAGACACAGAGATACAGAGAGAGACAGGCAGACTGACAGACAGACAGAGAGGGGTGGAGGGGGAGGGGGAAAGATGGGCATGAAGAAACAAAATATATTGAGGAACAGACCCAAGGACAGTCACAGTCACAAAAATTCTGTGCACACACACACACACACACACCCTCACGGAACACAATATATCCAGGTGTTGACCGTAAGACAGTCTCATTTATTCTGAGAGAGAGAGAGAGAGAGAGAGAGAGGAGAGAGAGAGAGAGAGAATAAGGTAAAAATGAAATCAAAGAATATTCATCTCTCTCACTCACTCACGTACTCACTGAATCACACACACAAACACACGCACAAATGCATGCATGCACATGCATACATGCACACACACACACACACACACACGCACAAATGCATGCACGCGCATGCGTACATGCGCACACACACACACACACACACACACACACACACACAGAACACAATATATCCAGGTGTAGACCCTAAGACAGTATCATTTATTCTGTGAGAGAGAGAGAGAGAGAGAGAGAGAGAGAGAGAGAGAGAGAGAGAATAAGAAGGTAAAAATGAAATCAAAAGATATTCATCTCTCTCACTCACTCAAACACTTGCATGCACGCACACACACAAACACACACACATTGCAATGTTAAAAACTGAATAAAATGAGAATAAGAATAAAGGCTTGGGTGGAGTCCATTCTTCCTCCTTTTTCCATCCTTTCTCTCCTTCCCTCCACCCTCCCTCTCTCCTGCCCTCCCTTCCCCATCCCCTTCCACCTTTTCTGTTTATTTGGTGGTGGTGGTGTTTTTTCCCCATTCAAGCAGTGTGAATGTTGAAAATTCAGTGCGAAAATTCAGTGGCAAAAGTCATGACTTAACACTTGTGGAATCCTTTACATTCCCTAGTTGCTGCCATCAGTCTATGAGTGGGATTGCACAAGTGCCATAATGTAGTTATGTACACACCGTAACTCCATGCCCTCCCCCCTCCCCTTCAGGCAGTCAAACCATGTTTACGTATTGGGTTTGTTTGTTTTTTAAAATGATATCACAGATAAGTAAGTGCCAGGAAGTGTTCCAGTTGACCTGTTTCTGTGGCTTGTGTTGCCTCTTGTAGTCATTTCAATGGTGTATTTGCACATTGTGATATATCAACGTTTAATGCCACTGGCATATGTGCTCTTGTAGGCGTCAGTACCGCAGAGTAACTTGTCCCACCTACTTTCCAAGCTCCTTATTTCATACTCATCTATATTTTTCTTCCCACTCCCCCTTCTCCATCCATCCTCCTTCCCCCCCTCCCCCCCCCCTCCCCAATACTCCTCCCCCCCTCCTCCCCCCAAACAATTTAACAGCCAGATGCACTCTCATGGACACACTCTAACCCTCACACACACACACACACACACACACAGAGTGAGTGAGTGAGTGTGAGTGTGTGTGTGTGTGTGTGTGTGTGTGTGTGTGCACATATGTGTGTGTGTGTATGCGTGTGTGTGTATGTGTGTGCGTGGGGTGTGTGTTCTTATTGTTATGTGTATGTGTATGCGCGCGCGTGTGCGCATGCACGCATATGTTGTATTTGATGGTCTTGTTCTTGTTCTTGATCCAAAGTCATCTTCTGAACTTCCATGCACGCAGTCACTACACACACACACACATACATGCGCACATGCATGCACACACATGCGCGCACTCACATGCACACGTGCACGCACTCGCACACACACACGTGTGCATGTACGTTCGCTCACTCCTATGCACCCACATATACACATACGTACATGTGCACGTCCACACCCACACGCGTTTCATACATACATGCATACACATAACCGCACAAATGCATACACACATGCACATGCGTACATGCCCACATACAAAGACACACACATACACACAGATGATATGTACACATTTTTATGCAGATATGTGTGTGTGCTCACACAAACCCACAAATCACACACACACAAACACACACGCACTTCTGCACAAGCGCACGCACGCGCACATACATGCAGGCACACACACACACACACACACACACACACACACACACACACATACGCCCAAGCACACACATGTGCCCATGCCCACACATCCATACACACACCTGTACATTCACTGCACACACACACACACAAAAACAAAAAAAACAAAAAAAAAAAAAACAATGGTAGGTAGGCACTCAAGGTCTGACCAGCGGTTTGGGCTAATGCCTAGGTCAGACATCCGCTGAGTCATAGCCACCAGACCCTCTTCTTCGATTCTCTCATCTTAGTTATTAATTCATTTATCCATCAGCTTAAAATCATACCTAGTGTGGTCTCAAAACTTAGCAGATGTGGTGTAGCTTATATGGACTAGTCCACATGCAGTGACGCCTCCTCGATGAAACTGAAACTGAAACTGAAGTGTGAGTGTGTGTGTTTGAATGTGTGTGTGTGTGTGTGTGTGTGTGTGTGTGTGTGTGTGAGGGGGGCCTACGATGTCCAAAAGCATGTGTAAATCTACCTCTACGCTCTAGGAAGATACTATGGTGTCTAGTCAAAATGCATGTGTAAATCTACCTCTACGCTCTAGGAAGATACCATGGTGTCTAGTCAAAATGCATGTGTAAATCTACCTCTAGGCTCTAGGAAGATACTATGGTGTCTAGTCAAAATGCATGTGTAAATCTACCTCTAGGCTCTAGGAAGATACCATGGTGTCTAGTCAAAATGCATGTGTAAATCTACCTCTAGGCTCTAGGAAGATACTATGGTGTCTAGTCAAAATGCATGTGTAAATCTACCTCTACGCTCTAGGAAGATACTATGGTGTCTAGTCAAAATGCATGTGTAAATCTACCTCTAGGCTCTAGGAAGATACTATGGTGTCTAGTCAAAATGCTTGTGTAAATCTACCTCTAGGCTCTAGGAAGATACCATGGTGTCTAGTCAAAATGCATGTGTAAATCTAGCTCTAGGCTCTAGGAAGATACCACGGTGTCTAGTCAAAATGCATGTGTAAATCTAGCTCTAGGCTGTAACTTATTTCTTTCCTTCATTTGGCAACCCAATTATTCTAGTTTTGCCCTTATACCCCTTAAAAAAACAAACAAAAACAAAAAAAAAAGTGGGGAAAGGGGTGGGGGGTGGCACCCAGGATCCCCCCCCCCCCCCCCCCCCCCCCTCTCCTGTGAAATATATGCCTTGACACAGAAACAGACAGGATCTGCTTTGAGGTAATACTGTCTGTTTTCATTACACATGGGGCAGCATGCAAGGTCTGAGTGCCTCCTGGGTCATTTTGCTTTTTTATCTCTTGTCTGTGAGAGCACTAATCAATGCCATCAGGACAATGGGGGAGAACTAAACTGGGCCTTTGGCCAGTCCTTTTAGGGCACGTTGCTGCTGTCACAAGCACTCTCAGGTACAGCAGCAGCCCTCTGTCCATCAGTGTGGGGATATGATGAGACTAGTACCTAAAAAGCTGGGGAGAGGGGGTGGGTGGGGGTGGGGGTGATTTTTCATTAGAAAGGGAAGGTGGTGGGCAAAGGGAGAGGGAGGCCCCTGGCCTGGTTCCTATGTCAGTACATGTGTGTGCTTGTGTGAGCACGTGATTGCTTCTGTGTGTGTGAGTGCATGTGCATGTGTAAGTACACATGTTGTGTCCGATTGTGAATGCAGGGGTGTGTGTGTGTGTGTGTGTGTGTGTGTGTGTGTGTGTGTGTGTGTGTGTTGTGTTGTGTGTGTGTGTGTGTGTGTGTGTGTGTGTGTGTGTGCACATGTGTGCGTGCGTGCATGCGTGCGTGTGTGTGTGTGTGTGAGTGTGTGTGTTGTTTCCAACTGTGAACGCAGGAATGCGTTGAGTATGTGCCTGTACAAGTGTGAGTGTGTGTGTAGACTTCAGGTATCTTTACTGACAGGACCATGCCCGCCAAACCACACTGTTCCATGTGGCCATCACCATCACAGCCATAACATCCACTGCTCAGCACATCAAAGCACTCAGGTAGCAGCAGTCTGCAGAAACAAAAAAAAAAAAAAAAAAGAAAAAAAGAAAGAAAAAAAAGAAAGAAAGAAAAGAAAAAGCTGACTGTTGGCAGAGTTTAAAGATTCATGTTCCTCACAAACTACTAAATATTGAGGAGCCAATCAAAATCAAACTTGTGGAAGAAAAAAAAAAGAGCAAGGGAATGCATTCCACATGAGCTGTCCTTTGCAAAGTGGAAGTGTGATTCGCATGTCCTTCTTCTTTCAATGGAAAAGCCCCATTTACCTACTGCCTTGTAGTTTTCACATCCTGCAGACCTACCTTGGGAGCAAGCATTTCAGCTGGACTGAAAACAGTCTTGATGTAATAGATGATTCAGTGAAAACTCCCTCTACAACCCCACCCCCACCCTGCCTTCCATCTTGCCTAACCTATATGATGCCGAGATTAAGAGAAGATATATACATATCAGTAAGAAGTCTTTGGGGGAAAGGGAAGGGAGTGGGTCTGTTCTTTAATGAAATTGATCAATTCCACCTTTCCCATGAAACTGTGATATTCACCTTCTGGACATTCTGTGCTAGTAACGTCCCCTTTTCCTTTCACTCTCAGTAACTCTGTCTCCTCCTTTGCTGTACTGTCGTCCACTGTCCTTTCTGTCTACCATATTCTTTTATCTATCCTTTTCCACAACCTCTTCCCACAAATTTCTGTACTCAACGAAGTCAGAGTGAACTGACTATACTCTCGAGTATAGTGTGAGTATCCCCACAGGGTAAAAGGAGTTCACACGCTACCAGATACTGGAACACTGAAGAAGAAGAACTGATTGCATTTTTGTCCCTGGCAATCCTAATCATAGACTGAAATTCAGCAAAAGAAGCTAGGACACAAGCTTCTAGGCATGAATGTTTGCTAATATAATCAGACTGTTACTAAACAAGATTGAAAGACTTTAACATTGTTTGTTGTTGTAGTTTTCTTTTTTTTAAGGATATGGAAATAGATGCAGTTGTGAAGGGGAGGGAAGGGGGAAGGGGAGGCAATTTCAAATTTACAAATTCACACACACACGCACACACACACACACACACATACATACACTTACACACAGACACTCGCACATACGAACATGCACGCATGCTCACAGGCACACACACACACAAACACTGCAGCCTAATTCACTATCTAAAACCAAACTCTGACTTGGGAAGATGAATGAAGGATATGCAGAGGGGCCTGATTTTTCTCCCGTCCTTCCTTTGCCCGATTTTTCTCCCGTCCTTCCTTTGCCCGATTTTTCTCCTGTCCTTCCTTTGCCCGATTTTTCTCCCGTCCTTCCTTTGCCTGATTTTTCTCCCGTCCTTTCTTTGCCCGATTTTTCTCCGTCCTTTCTTTGCCTGATTTTCTCCCATCCCTTCTTTGCCCGATTTTTCTCCCGTCCTTTCTTTGCCCGATTTTTCTCCCGTCCCTTCTTTGCCCGATTTTTCTCCCGTCCCTTCTTTGCCCAATTTTTCTCCCGTCCTTTCTTTGCCCGATTTTTCTTCCGTCCTTTCTTTGCCCGATTTTTCTTCCGTCCTTTCTTTGCCCGATTTTTCTCCCGTCCTTTCTTTGCCCTGATTTTTCTCCCGTCCTTTCTTTGCCCGATTTTTCTCCGTCCTTTCTTTGCCCGATTTTTCTCCCGTCCTTTCTTTGCCTGATTTTTCTCCCGTCCTTTCTTTGCCCGATTTTTCTCCGTCCTTTCTTTGCCTGATTTTTCTCCCATCTGATTTTTCTCCCGTCCTTCCTTTGCCTGATTTTTCTCCCTTCCTTTCTTCCCCCCTCCCCCCCCCCCCTCTCTTTCCCATACTTTTATTTCAGTCTGGAGAATTCCTTCTGGTTCAATGCCAAACCCAGTCCATCAACAAATCATGTTCTATCTGGAAGGATCAGCTCAATGAAAGCACCAGCAGGATGGCAAAGCCATATATATACACAATCCACCTTCATGACAATCAGGGCTTTGTCAGACCGCAGCATGACTGTAAAGATATTCTCTCCTTCATGTTTTACACTCTGTGGATGAGGAAAGAATCAAAGATCTAGAACATTCCTTGCATTACTTTACAGTGTATCCCATCAAGAATTTAGAACTGATGCACTGCTGGCAGTCTTCGTTTGTTTGTTTGATTTTCTTCAGCACCTATTCATTCATAAGTCTAAAATTAATTTTGTGAAGCAGCATGCTTTTGCACTGACAAAGAGATGTGTGTTCTTATCCCCAGCTAAACATTACCATTCCTCCTCTATCCTCAACCCTTTCCCAAACTCCTCTATCTCCTTCTTACGGACATATGTTCACAACGCCTATCTTGCACCAAATTAGATGAAGATAAGTGATTGCTCACTCATTTTTACTGTCCTGAATGTTGTGTATCTTGCCTGAAGTAGACCTAAGA
>CM065746.1:43926136-43951136 GCA_033310375.1 Conus canariensis
TTTCTTTCTTTTTAGTGCTTTTTTTCCTTCATCAGTTTTTCACAAACTTTTTTTCTCTCAACCTGTGGTGGGGCTGAACCACACTGTCCATTTTGTAAATAAATATTGACAATATTGATGAAAATATTTGTGGGAGGTTCACTTCTTGTTTAATCTGGTCAAAGGTTGATGGTGGTAATGGACTAACAGGTCCCATCAATATCTACAGAACAGTCACATGTGCACTGGTTTGCTCTTGCAATTGAGGACACACAGCAATTGTTAGAGTTTGTGTGTGTATGTGGATTTTGTTTGTTTGATGCTTGTGTTCTTGTTGCTGTTTCATCTTCTGTGCTATCCCAGTGGCAACTGATTCACACACTGCTCTTTCAGGTTCACCATGTACAGTCACACACTGGTTTGTCCTACTGCAGAAAGAAGTCAAATTAAACTGTCTTCAGACAACCCTCTAGAGCAGATACTGCACAACAGAGCACTTCAGTGTTTCATGCTTTTATTGTGCATGAACAAAATGTGCTCATGGTATACCTGTGCGACACATCTTGTGTCTTTTCGACACAAATGATACACCATAGTGACATTCACAACTGTTTACCCAAGATGTCATGACGCAAGATTTTCCATCCTTACAGAATTTGATGGCCAACAATGTTGGCAAAATTCTTAAACTTCACCAATCACTCCTACAGAATTTGATGGCCAACAAAGCTGGCAAAATTCTTAAACTTCACCAATCACTCCTACAGAATTTGATGGCCAACAAAGCTGGCAAAATTCTTAAACTTCACCAATCACTCCGACAGAATTTGATGGCCAACAGTAGTGACAAAATTCTTAAACTTCACCAATCCTCTTCATCTCTCTGTTTTATTTTTTAGTTGAGGAACGGTTGGCTGCAGATTTCAAAATCTCCCCCTTTTCCCTCTGAGAACTTGATGTGGCTGAATCTGAGACAACACATTGACCACAGGGCCATCTGTCCCTGTTATGCCATCCAGAAGCCGCAGTTCGTTGTGCATTTACACCATGTTACCACCTCCATATGACACAACATGAAATAAAGGCAGAAATATCTATTAAAGAAAAGAAAACAGTGGGATGTATGTGGAAGGAGTGGCTATACCACTTGCAACACCACACACAATCTCCTGCTCTGCAGGCACCCTCCACTACTATCATCTCTCAACTCGATACACATTATGATCCAACATACACAGGGCACCACCTATCATGCAAATCCCCTTCAGATGACAGCCACTTCATATTCTGCTTTAAAATAAGTTTTGGTGAGCAGCCCACTCTGAGTAAACGTCAAGCTTATGAAGATACCATGCGGTCCACCTGACCACCACGATCCACATGAACACAATAACTGTGCTGAACTCAGCATGAGCACAGACCTGGACAGGAAATCAAAACTGAGAGCATCACACATGCTGGACATAATGTGCCACAGTGGTTGAAACTTTTTTTTCCTCTTGCTGATCAATGAGAATGATAATAAAGATTATACTACGGCATTCCACTCCAGTCAGAGATTATATCACAAGAAGGCTGTAATCTATGCCGCTGCAGGCAGTGATGCCTCCTTGATGAAACTGAAACTGAAACTATGCCTCCTTGCCTAATATATCCCAAGGTCAACCTGGCCTGAGAGATACAGACACCTGCAGTGTTGGTCTGGAAATCTGAGCAACTCTAAGATATGCATCTATTCAGAGGATGAAACTCTACAGTGGGGTTCCAGTTTTCCCATTTGGACCTATAGCTCACTCAGCTCTGGGTAGCAACAAGCCAGGGAGGGGGAAAATGCTCTGAATGGGAATCAAACCCATGACCTCCCAACCTGAAAGTCTGTGTGACACTAACCACTGTACCTAGTAGGCTGATCCGTTGGTAAACTTTACCAGTCACCCGTACACTTGTGCACACAAACACACAGGCACCTTCTTACCCTTTGCCACTTTGTGTGGACACTATGAATACTGATTTTTTTCCTCCACACAGATCTGGATGGGAAGATGGGGAGAGGAACAACAACTTCTTCTTACAGTACTGTCATTCAAAAGCAGAGAGACGCTCTCCAAACCAGAGAGTTGTGGAGGAAAACAATCATACATCCCACCCTCATCAAATACTGGATTGCCCAGTGTAGGGTTGCTGGATTGACATTATTTTTCACTTTGCATAAGGTTTAGCTTTATCTTGTATATTAAACGACCCTAACACTAAGCAAGCACTCCCCATTCCCCATCCCATACCCCATCCCACTCCCCGAACACACACACACACACTCACACACAAACACGCACACACATACACACACACATGTACACACACATACACAATGTGCATGGACAACCAAAACAGAGTGAATACATACATTCTCTCAACAATACATACTCCTCAAATTAGACAGGAAAGACAGAAAAAAATACACAGCATTCTCCAATCCATAGAAAGTATAAGGTAAATAAAGATAGTGATGACGAAGAGACCCTAAAATAATGGTAGCAAGGTCATTGCAGTAACATAAAATAAAGAAAAACAGACACTAAAATAATATAATACAAAAAATCCCATAATAATACCCAAAACTGAGAGACACTGAAACAAGACATTATAACAACAAAAAGACTCCCAAATAGCAATACCAAGAACACAAAGAATCAACGAAATAACATAATACAAGAACCGACACAGAAATAATAAAACCAAAAACAAAAGAAGAGACATTAAAACATGGAAAAGAGATTCCAAATAACAATACCAAAAAGACAGATCTACTACACCATTATATACTAAGACACTGAAATCCTAGACAGAAAAGAAAGAGATACTGAAATATGAAAATATCTAAAACAAAAACAGATAGTGAAAACGTAAGACAGAAAAGAAAGAGACACTGAAATATATCTAAAACAGAAACAGATATTGAAAACATAAATTCAAAACACTTGAAACAGCACAGAAGACAAAAACACACTGAAATCGAAATAAATCAAACAAAAAAGAGATTCTGATATAATACAAAAAAGGGCAACAAAGCCATATAAGGAACAAAATACAATGGCACTGAACTAATATACAGGAAACAATGAGTGATGAAAATTTACATAACACTAAGTGACCCTGAAATAACATCACACCAAAAAGACAAACTGACATGAAACAACAAAATACAAAGGAAACTGTACACAAAAAACAAATATACTTAAAGAAATGAACTAAACATGAAATGAAATAACCCACCCACCTCCACCTCCAGAGATATTTAAACAAAATATATGGTGAAACAAGATAGAGAAAACAAAAACACACAAAACATAGCACGAAAAAAGAGACCATGAAATAACATGACACCAACAAAATATGAAACAGTTATTGAAGCAACAAAATACAAAGACGCTCAAATATTACACAGAAAACAAACATTTCGCAAAGAAGACAAACAGATACTGAAATGAAACACTGCTAGGAATAACACAAAGATGACACAGCTACTGAAATGAAACACTGCTAGGAATAACACAAAGAAAGAAGACAGATACTGAAATGAAACACTGCTAGGAATAACACAAAGAAGACAAACAGATACTGAAATGAAACACTGCTAGGAATAACACAAAGATGATACAGCTACTGAAATGACCCAAGGCAAAAGAAGACAAACAAAGCCATAAACAAAATAATACAAGAACAATCCAACTCATGTCCACCAGAGGTAAGCTATCACCGCTAGGCATGTGTGTGTGATGAGATGCAAATGCCAAAGGAAGACAATAGTTTGGTAGTGTGACAAGGAAGGAAGCATCCACACTTACTGGTACTCATCTTCTTCCTTCTTCTTAGGCTGGAAACCCTTCACCAGCTTTCTGCAACACACCAACATCACAAGCTCCTTCACTCATATGTACAGGAAATCGCTAACACAAAGGATCAGGATCCACATATCTGTGTACTTTCATATGCATGACCTATCATTACCAAAAAGGAACTTGGCTGGTTTTAGATTGCAATGAAAATGAATACACTGAAAAATCTATTTCCAAAAAATGAACAAACACACAATGACGGAGGTTTTCCCCACACTCACGGTCTTTCAAGGTTAGCTTATCAGCCATTTTGAGAAACAAAGACCTCACACATCAGCCAACAAGAAACACACATTTTGTCCTAGGCAGCCTGTGGAATTTGTATTTTTAAAGGTTTCTGAGTGTGACATGGTGCCAGTCATCACCAGCCACCCCCCCCCCCTCTCTCTCTCTCTCCCTCTCTCTCTCATTCCTTAGCATTATCAGTCTTACGACATTTTTCCACACCTGTTCTCCCCTTTCCTCTCAGTCCCTTCCCTATGTCCTTCTGTCTGGCTTTGTTGCATGCCAACATGATAAGATATAACTCTGATGACAATAATTATTGCAGAGATTTTTGATGGATTGTTGCAGGTCAATGCCCCCCCCCCCCCCCCTTCCCTTTTCTTCCCCTTGCTATCTGATAGTAATGTGATGCTTGTGAATGTCCCAATAACTTCCTTTGCCACCCATGCAACCGAAAGGACACTGACAGTTGCTACACTCCCTCATGCCATTCTTGAGCTTACACCACACGTCACACACACAGTGGACCACATAACTTCACATCTCAGCATCAAAGGTTGATGACCGCCAAAATCTGAGAGATTCTCACATCTCGTCTGAACTGCGTTGTCACAATGCATGCATTGAGAAGGCTCTGTCTCAAAACCACATGATTCGACTCCCCTTCCACAATAATTTTCATGTTCTTCTGACAACCTGTCAATTTGACTGACATCAGAAGCATAATGTTTAGCTTAACCTTCTAAAAGGAGAGGTCAACCCCTCCCCCCCAAATTCACAGACCCACCATAGGCCATAAGACTGGAAACAGTCTTTTCAGAGTGTGGAACTCAACACACGGTGTATGCCAGAAAGGGGAATGTGTTTCTTCGACACTGAGATCCTGTGTCAAGTTTCACTAGCTGACCCTGAAGAACAGCCAGTGGAATATAGTTTCTCAGATCAATACAATGCATTATCCATATTTACGCCCTATATTTCAACAAAATCATTTCATGCCAATCGTTGGTCAAATCTGTTCAGGTGATCTATAAATGCTGTTGATCATTTAAATGCATTGTACCATAGTGACTAATTAACATGTATGCTTGGACTAAGTGTATTCTAGTACTTACTTACACCATCCCAGTATCTGATCTTCCTTTCAGTTTCCTTTCAGTTTCAGCCATCAGTGTCCATGCCTCGCAACCATACAGTACAATGGAGACCACCAGGGCTTTGTAGAGTTTGAATTTTGTGGAGAATCGGATGTTACTTTTCCACACTCTGTTCAGTTTGGTCATGGCTGCAGTGGCTGTACCAATACGAATTCTTATTTCTGCTTTGCAGCTTCCATCCTTTGTCAGGGTTACTTCTAGATATCTGAAGTTTCCGACATCTTCCAGTTGTTCTCCGTTCATGAAAATAGTGGCATGGTCCATGTTCTCACTGTTTACCATGGTTTTGGATTTCTCTGTGCTGACCTCAATTCCGTAAGCACCCGCTCTATCAACAAGTCTGTTGGTGAGTTCCTGCAGTTCTTTGTTCATTCCCCCCATCAGATCTTTATCATCAGCAAACCGGAGGTTGCATATTCGTCTGCCACCAATGGAGATAGAAGTCTCATGGTTTTCCAGTGCCTCCTGCATTATCCTTTCCAAGAATAAACTGAACAACACAGGAGAGAGGATACAGCCTTGTCTGACACCGACGGTCGTTCTGAAAAACTCCCCTAGTTGATTGCTGATGAGCACTGCACTGTTGGAGTTCTTGTATAGGGCCTCTACCATGCTCACGAACTTTCGTCAATTCCATATCCTCTCAGCACATGCCATAGTCCGAGGCTTTCGAGAGCAAATGCCGAGGAAGCTCCTTCAAATCTCCTGGATAGAGCACAGGACCAATAAATATGTACGGAGCTGAACTGAGAACCTTGCTGGACCTCAGTGTTACGGATGGAAGTGCGTGTGTGGATATCTGTCTGACTCACTCAGAATTATGGATGCATGCACGACTTTTTCCTTAATTCACATACACACACCCACTCATCCGAACATGGACAGCCAGGCAACAAAATAACACTTTTCTTTTTATGCCGCCCGAGCCATCAAGCAAAACACATACAAAATAACACACAATTAAATGTAGGTTGGTACACCCACCATCAGGTGTACACACACAACAAGTCAATACAATTATAGCTATCAAAACTGCCGGGTCCAACGATGATGATGACAGCAGCAGCGACAAGTCAAGTCTGACAACAGAGGCTCTTTTAGTTTCCTCCTGCATTTGTCTCACTCTGATTCTCTCTTCTCTTTCCGAATCTTGTCCAATACATTTATCAACATAGTCCAGTAAAAGCTGACCTTCCAGACCAAATGCCTTACCATGTTGCAAGTATTTAGTGAAAACTCTATCTTCATCCTCAGAGGCCATAATGAAACACTAAGTCAGTGGACCAAAGACAATCAAAAGAACGTTTAGATACTATGGACACTGAAATATATTCCAAAGAGGGTTCTTACAATTTTTTCCTTCCTTTTTTTCCACACAAACATATATATCTATCACACTTTAAAAAACTACGACTACTTTTAAAGGGAACGCAACGATAGCAATAAATAGAAGTTTACGGGCTTGGGGAATGGTGAACGACAACAACAACAAAGCCTACGGGTTTGGGAAATGCACTCAATAATCAATGGCAGGCAAACAACAAATGCATGAATCAACAGCACCAACGAGGAAACGAATGCACAAATCAATCAACAATAAATAAACGGAACTCAATCACGAATGAATATGCATAAATCAATCAATAATCAAACATACATATGCATAAATCAATAATCAATGTATATATAAATGAAGACAATCTTGTTGGGTTTTTTTTTTCTTGGGGGGAAAGGGGGGTTATCTTTTCTAAAAATGGCCCAGGCAGCCAATCATACACACTTTCATTCAAGAGAAAAGAATCCTCAGAATGCTAGAGAAGCAACACAATCCCCAAGTGAAAAAGATAGAAATAGAAACAATGAGAAGGGTAACAAAAGAGAACCAAACTAAAGCCCACAGAAGATAAAGAACTAGGCCCTCGTATCTCCAGAAACTATACAGAAGAGATACCCCGTTACACTGGAGACGGGAAATTAAATCAACATGAAACAGTCATACAACAACACAAAACAAACAATGCACTCAAAAGAAAAGTCTGTCAACGTGTCCTAACTTAATAACTGGGGACACTATAAGGGGTCACAAAAGAAATCCTAATCCTAACAATTTGGAAGGTTAATGCGAAAAAGTACTACGGGGTCACCAGATGTTACGGATGGAAGTGCGTGTGTGGATATCCGTCTGACTCACTCAGAATTATGGATGCATGCACGACTTTTTCCTTAATTCACATACACACACCCACTCATCCGAACATGGACAGCCAGGCAACAAAATAACACTTTTCTTTTTATGCCGCCCGAGCCATCAAGCAAAACACATACAAAATAACACACAATTAAATGTAGGTTGGTACACCCACCATCAGGTGTACACACACAACAAGTCAATACAATTATAGCTATCAAAACTGCCGGGTCCAATGATGATGATGACGGTGGCAGCGACGAGTCAAGTCTGACAACAGAGTCTCTTCAGAGCTGTGGCTCACAATGAAGAAAGAAGGAAAAGAAAACTAACATGTTCGTGGCGTCTCTGTCAGCAACACGGTGACAGTCTCAACTACGAGCTGTGGCTCAAACACCTAAGAGCTGTGGCTCAACACCAACCAAGAGCTGTGGCACACACACCACCTGTGGCTCAACACCAACCAAGAGCTGTGGCACACACACCACACACACAGCGACGGCCTCGGACGCAGGTCGCTGGCACAAAAGAAGGGGCGACGTCCTGGCTCACCAGCAGCGACATCTCCAACCCACTGGCCCAACAGTGGTCGGTCACGGGCGCAGTGGCAGGTAGGGCAATTGTTGGCGCTCAGGCCGGCCTCTCAACACCAGCAGCAAACAGGTGGAGAATGGGGCGTCAACACAGCTATGGCCCCGGCCCTAACCCGGTAGCAGCCAGTCCCCGTCAGTCCAGGGAACACTATCAACCGGGGGGCAACTGATTAACTACCTTGATTATCATGGCCACTATTCATTCCAATCACATCTTCATATTCATTAGCCACATTATATTTCACTAGAACTTGAGCCACATAGCGTATTCGTTCATATTCATTACAATATTTTTTTTCCGGAATCATAACATTACAACATTCCCTTTTCCGGAATCATAACATTGCACAGGAAAGGATTTCCATATAAACCTTTCAGACTCTAGTTTTCCAAATTGGGGAAAGGATTTCCACATAAACCTTTCATAATCTAGTCTTCCAAATTAGGGAAAAGGATTTCCATCTGGATCCTCTTCAATAAACCATGAATACAATTCATTACACACAATAATTTCATTACACAATTGATGATTATTTTTTCAATTCATTTCATATAATCACCATGTCTTTTGTCAATTCAGGAAATGTTCATTTCTTTTGTTGTAACACAAGAACGCTCACTTCACTTCAGTTCAACAGCTTCAATATATGTAAGGGAAAGATTTCCACCACACTTTTGTTTAACAACACATATTATATTGATACCCATGTAGACACATCACACATCAGAATGAAAAACAAAAGTCTATGTCGCTCACTCTGGGAGCTTATTATCCATAGCATCAAAACTCTCCATCTTCTTGCAAACCATATTAGAATAGACGCTTTTTCTTCATCATGAAGTTCACAGCCCGTTAAGTCACAAAATAAACAAAATCTTTTTTCTTTTTTCTGAAGACCACTTCTTATAACACTCACTTCATCTATTCACATTTTCCGAAACAATTTCGTTTTGTTACCCTATCAAGTCATAGGATAACAGAACAACAATACTTTCTTTTTTAAATAAAACCTTCACAAGAGCGCTGAGGAAGTTTCAGTCGCTCCTAAACGGGAATACAGTTTTAGTTTAATAAATAAACATTCAATGATAAATACCTGACTGCTACTAGCAAACGGCTGAGTCCCTCTTCGGCCTTCTGTGACTTGTATTGCTGGAATCACTGCTGAGACTGCCTAACCGGTGCAACTCACCCGGCTTATAGCCATGCGCCGGTGAGTAGCAGTCAGCTAAATTTTGCAACCGGCTTCCGGACAACTACCTTCCAGTAAGCACGGTCGCACATGAAACTTTGTGACCGGATGAAAAACGGTTCGTCACACTCAGGAACCTCTACTTTCAACTGTGAAGGGACGCAAGCTGATAATTATGGTTTGGGCACAACACTCGACACACCAGTCTGTCCGAAACAATCATGCAAGGCACCATCGAGGGCAAGAGAAGAAGAGGAAGACAGCGGAAGAACTGGCATGAGAACATCAAAGAATGGACCGGACTCCATACACGTGAGCTGCTGCCTGCTGCCGGCAGCTGCTGACAGAGACAGATGGAGAGGGGAGGTTGCATCTGCGGTCCTCAGGTTTCCCCAGCGACTACTTCTGTAGTTTTACTTTTTACTTTTACTGCATACACGGCCACAATCATCCAATTGATTTTTACACCGTTTAGTTATGGGCCTGTGAGAGAGAGAGAGAGAGAGAGAGAGAGAGAGAGAGAGAGAGAGAGAGAATCTGATTACTCTAAAGAATCATTTCCCTTCTATTGTTTACAGTTTCTCACTGTCTCATACCACTTCTTAAAATCCACTCAAAACCTGAGTGAATACTAAAGTGGAAACAGCAAATTAAAGGTGATATGTGTATGTTAGTCTCCTTACATCGGCTGAAACCTCACCATCTCCTGACACTTCAGAGGGCAAGAGTGAGGGCTTGTCAAGTTGAATCCTATCCATTCATCAAGAAACCAGGTTCTGCAATAACCTTGACAGATACTGGGACCCTGGCATTCACACAACACTGACCCCGCACCGGAACAAAACTCCATGCTACCACCTGGCCAAAAGGTCAACCAACTGTCTGGCAGCTCCCCCCCCCCCCCCCCTCACCGGTAGTTAGTGATGTCAACAAACCACAGAGAGATCTGTGCACCCCTCCACCTTTACACCAAATCCTCGTCCCACTGGACTCAACTCAGATCATAAGACATCCCCTCCATTCACGATGAAATAAAGAGAGAAGCCAGCCCAAGCGAGACTAGACACTAACACTGAGTTATACCTATTTTGAATAGTTTAGTCTTGTGCACAAAAGTAAAGTTTGTATGTGAAACCGGTCTTAACTTGTGTCAGTCTATTTGTTATTCATACATTATTTCATGTTTGAACCTATTTCTAATTTTGTCACTCGGAGCACAAGCACTTTTAAGTGTATAAGCCAAAAGTATATTACACCTGTGCCCTTCTCAAGTACTTTTAGTAGTCCTGAGAAAAAAAAAATTCTTTCGATGTCTCATCACAAAGTTGCCTAGTAGTAACTTTGCAACCATTGGTACAAAGTCTTCCATCCTATCTGAAAGATACCACCCATTTTCTTCAAACAGTGGAGAACTAGAAAGAGAAATACCAACCACTGCCACCTGAAGCACTGATCGTCACAATAGATGTTTGTGGGCTCTACAGTAACATTGCTCACGATGAGGTATCTGTGTCATTGTCAGACACTTTTTCTGCCATCTTGCACCAGACTGTCCACCGACTGGAGTGATCCTAAGAATAATTGATCACATTCTGAAAAACAAGGTTTTCAGTTTCAATGACCAAAAATACCACCAGGTGTTCAGTACTGCCATGGGTACCCCCATGGCGCCTTCCATACCGAACATTTTTATGGGTGGTTGGAGAAGAGGTTCATCAGCACTTGCCCATGGAACATCAAATCAGATACCTGGAAGCGTTTCATCAATGATGTGATCATGCTCTGGCTGCATGGAGAAGATGAACTGCACAGATTCATCACGTGGCTGAATGAACAGCATCCCATCATTAAGTTCACAGCAAACGTCCAGAGAAAGGACGTGCCATTCCTTGACGTGAGCATGAGCATAACAGAACATGGTACATTGACGACGGATCTGCACATCAAAGACACAGATGCATCCATGATCCTACCCTTCAGCTCATGTCACCCAAGCCACTGCGTTCGGAGCATACCATTCAGCCAGTGCCTTCGCTACCGATGAAACTGTTCGGAGGAAAAAGACTTCAAATGGAGAAGTCAGGATCTCAAAGGCCAATTGAGGAAAAGGGGATACCCAGCCAAACTGATAGATAATGCTATCAGTGCAAGATAATGCTATCAGTGCAGTGTCTGCAAAACAACGTGTCACCACTTTGGATTACCACAAGGACAAAACCAGTGTGACCAGAGTCATCATCATCATCATCATTCTCTTGCCCATGATGGGCGTAGAGGAGAGATGAGAGACACTCTCGAAGCCAGGCGCCGCCATCCGGCCCTGTCCTCTGCCTGTTGCATCAGCATGGGGCCATCCATCCTGGTCCATTCTTTGATGTTGTCCATCCAGCATTTGGTTTGTCATCCCCTTCGTCTGCCGCCTTCCAGCGTGCCCTGGAGGACTGTTTTGGGCAGTGAGTTGTGGCGTATGACATGCCCGAAGCACGACAGCTTCCTCTTCTTGACTATTGCCAAGAGGGGTTCTTGGGGGCCTGCAAGTGATGTTATTTGGCTCCTCACATGGTTGTTCGTCTTCCGGTCTTGCCAGCAAGCGCCTGAAGCATTTAGTTTCAAACGTCTGGATTCTCTTGGTGGTCTCTGCTGTCATGGTCCAGCTTTCGCAGCCAGAGTACCGATCGTGATTAGACACAATCCCAGAAATCCACCTCTGTCACAATGGCTGAAGACATACATGCCAGTTCTTCACACCAACAACAGGATGAAGAAGGCTGTTCCCGAACCTCCCATTGTTGGGAAAGGAACTGCAAGAACATCAGAGACATGCTGATGCCATCAAAGCTGCCAAAAACTACTGAGACTGTGGGGGGAGGGGGACAAAGGCTGTTACAAGTGTGTGGGTTGTGTCCTGTGCAACAGTCACCTCAAAGAAACCACAACTTTTGAGAGTGCTGCGACTGGGGAAACATTCCAGATCAGAGACAGCGTCACTTGCAGCTCCTCCAATATTGTATACCTGACAGACTGTGAAAAATGCAGAGAGCAACAGTATGTGGGGGAGACAGAAATGTCTGTTCGGAAGAGGTTCTACAACCACAGGTACAACATTCGGTGTACAACTGAAAATGAGAACAAACTCCCCTGGTTGCAAGACACTTCCGACAGCCAGATCACAGTCTACAAGACATGAGGTGCACTGTTATAGAACAGGTCCACTCAGAAAATCCAGAGATCAGGAGGAGGAGGGAGAGGTTCTGGAGGTGGAAGCTGCGCACCAACTACCCCAATGGTCTGAATGTTTTTGACTAATCCCTTTGGGGTGGTTGGTGATGGTTGCCTCTTCTGGTAGCTGTCCCTCGTCTTCCTGTATCAGTAGTGGCCCTCTTGAATACCTGGAGGACTTGGAGGTAAGACAATTCTTTGACTCAGAGTCAAAAAGCACTCACCTGATCATTCTCTCCCTCTCTCTCCCCCCTCCCTCCTTCTCTCCCTCTCTCTCTCCCTCTCTCCATCCCTCCCTCTCTCTCCCCTCTTTCCCTCTCTCCCTCCCTCTCTCCCTCTTTCACACTCTCCCTCCTTCTCTCCCTCCCTCCCAACCTCTCCCTCTCTCCCCTACTTCAACCCAGCACCAACTTCCCTTCCTCCCTTCCTCCCTCCCTCTCGTGTACCATGACTTTTTTTTCATTCTTCTTTCTTTTATCTGTGCTGAGATGTGTGTGTGTTTTTTTGTTTTTCTTTTATCTGTGCTGAGATGTGTGTGTGTTTTTTTGTTTTTCTTTTATCTGTGCTGAGATGTGTGTGTGTTTTTTTGTTTTTCTTTTATCTGTGATTTTTTTTCATTGTTCTTTCTTTTATCTGTGACGCTGTGCCGTGATGTTTTTTTTCATCCTTCTTTTATCTGTGACATTGTGCTGTGATGTTTTTTTTCACTATTGACAAATAAAATATGGCTGTTGAAGAAGGAGCATCAGAGCTCCAAAAGCTCCGAAAAAATGGTGTTTGCGTGTTATATTTGGATCATACAGTAGTAAGTGAGATGGTGGAGGTGCCTTCTCAGATAAAAACTACTGTAAAATTTCAATACAGAACACACCAAGAGTCTATCCCTAGAGGACAACATCTTCTCCCCCTACTCATCACACTGAGGTAAAAAACAGACTGGCAATTGACAAGACAACAAAGACAATGTAGTCAGAGAATACAAAGGTGGCCAAAACACAAACTTCATTACATTGGGGGGGGGGGGGGGGGGGGGGGGGGGGGGGCTGAATAGCTCTGTCTGAACAGACTGCAATCCACCATGTCATGCAACCTTCATCATAAGGGGGAGGGTCACCTATTGTTTATCATATGTCAACTAACAAAGGATCACAATAAAGGTCATCATGTGGGGGAGGGGGTCACCTACTGTTTATCATATGTCAACTAACAAAGGATCACAATAAAGGTCATCATGAGGTGGGGGGGGGGGGGGGGTCACCTATTGTTTATCATATGTCAACTAACAAAGGATCACAATAAAGGTCATCATGAGGGGGAGGGGGTCACCTACTGTTTATCATATGTCAACTAACAAAGGATCACAATAAAGGTCATCATGAGGGGGAGGGGGGGGGTCACTTATTGTTTATCATATGTCAACTAACAAAGGATCACAATAAAGGTCATCATGTGGGGGAGGGGGTCACCTACTGTTTATCATATGTCAACTAACAAAGGATCACAATAAAGGTCATCATGAGGTGGGGGGGGGGGGGGGTCACCTATTGTTTATCATATGTCAACTAACAAAGGATCACAATAAAGGTCATCATGAGGGGGGAGGGGGTCACCTACTGTTTATCATATGTCAACTAACAAAGGATCACAATAAAGGTCATCATGAGGGGGAGGGGGGGGGGTCACTTATTGTTTATCATATGTCAACTAACAAAGGATCACAATAAAGGTCATCATGTGGGGGAGGGGGTCACCTACTGTTTATCATATGTCAACTAACAAAGGATCACAATAAAGGTCATCATGAGGTGGGGGGGGGGGTCCACCTACTGTTTATCATATGTCAACTAACAAAGGATCACAATAAAGGCCATCATGTCAGGGGGAGGGGGTGGGGGGGGTCACCTACTGTTTATCATATGTCAACTAACAAAGGATCACATTAAAGGTCATCATGAAGGGGGTGGGGTGGGGGGTCTCCTACTGTTTATCATATGTCAACTAACAAAGGATCACAGTTAAGGTCATCATGGGGGGGGGGGGGGTCACCTATTGTTTATCATATGTCAACTAACAAAGGATCACAATAAAGGTCATCATTGGGGGGTGGGGGGAGGGGGTCACCTACTGTTTATCATATGTCAACTAACAAAGGATCACAATAAAGGTCATCATGAGGGGGCGGGGGCGGGTCACCTATTGTTTATCATATGTCAACTAACAAAGGATCACAATAAAGGTCATCATTGGGGGGGGGAGGGGGGGGGTCACCTACTGTTTATCATATGTCAACTAACAAAGGATCACATTAAAGGTCATCATGAAGGGGGTGGGGGTGGGGGGTCTCCTACTGTTTATCATATGTCAACTAACAAAGGATCACAATAAAGGTCATCATGAGGGGGGGTGAGGGGGGGTCACCTACTGTTTATCATATGTCAACTAACAAAGGATCACATTAAAGGTCATCATGAAGGGGGTGGGGGTGGGGGGTCTCCTACTGTTTATCATATGTCAACTAACAAAGGATCACAATAAAGGTCATCATGAGGGGGGGGGGGGGGGTGAGGGGTCGCCTACTGTTTATCATATGTCAACTAACAAAGGATCACAATAAAGGTCATCATGAGGGGGGGGGGGGGGTGAGGGGTCGCCTACTGTTTATCATATGTCAACTAACAAAGGATCACAATAAAGGTCATCATGAGGGGGGTGGGGGGGGTGAGGGGTCGCCTACTGTTTATCATATGTCAACTAACAAAGGATCACAATAAAGGTCATCATGAGGGGGGTGGGGGGGGGGGTGAGGGGTCGCCTACTGTTTATCATATGTCAAATAACAAAGGATCACAATAAAGGTCATCATGAGGGGGGTGGGGGGGGGGGGTGAGGGGTCGCCTACTGTTTATCATATGTCAACTAACAAAGGATCACAATAAAGGTCATCATGAGGGGGGGTGGGGGGGGGGGTGAGGGGTCGCCTACTGTTTATCATATGTCAACTAACAAAGGATCACAATAAAGGTCATCATGAGGGGGGTGGGGGGGGGGGGGTGAGGGGTCGCCTACTGTTTATCATATGTCAACTAACAAAGGATCACAATAAAGGTCATCATGAGGGGGGTGGGGGTGGGTGAGGGGTCACCTACTGTTTATCATATGTCAACTAACAAAGGATCACAATAAAGGTCATCATGAGGGGGGGGGGGGGGGGGGGGGTGAGGGGTCGCCTACTGTTTATCATATGTCAAATAACAAAGGATCACAATAAAGGTCATCATGAGGGGGGTGGGGGGGGGGGGGTGAGGGGTCGCCTACTGTTTATCATATGTCAACTAACAAAGGATCACAATAAAGGCAATGATGTTCCTAGTCCAAGCCACATCACTGTCAAGTTACGTTGTTTGATTTGCTCAGCTGATGGCGGAGGTCCCAGCTGACTTCAAGACAGGTTTTAGGGAATGCATCATAAAAACCATACGGGAATTGAGGAGAGCTCAGACCTCTGCCAAAGGTAGAATGGGTCCTGGATCCACCCTTTGATCCATGTCTGCACCATGGATCTGCACTACACTTCCATGGCTTTGTCCATGGGCCACATTCCATCTTTTATCCAAACTCCATTCAAATTGGTGTGGTAGTTTTAGTATAATCTTTCTGGACTGATCTTACATCTGATAAAGACCTCCACCAAAATTCAATGGGTTTGTCTTTGGGCCATGTTTTACTATTACACCACCCTTACAAATTTATCATCACTTTGGAAGGTTTTTTTTTTTTTTTCTTGTTGTTGTTTGTTTTTGATAAAAGACTAACAAACCATGAGGGATGGGTGAATACATATCCTCCATGGAGGTGGTTCTCAAGGCTGAAACACAAACCCAGCCAGCTTCCAGGAACTAAACAGGTCCAACTTTAAATCTTTCAACCCAAACCCTTGTCACAACAGGATCTAATAAAAAAAAAAAAAAAAAAAAAAAATAGTAACTTTCCTTACAAAAAGAAAGGAAAAAAAAAGTACTTCACATCTGCCTTTCCTATACCAGCCACCTCACTCCACTGAGGGGTAGAAAGCATCTTTGAGCAGGCAGTGATGTGAGAGGAATGTCCCATCAAAGACCAGGTTGTGTGGATTGATTTCACTTCCTTGCTCCTCATTCAACAATGTTAAAATAAACATATGTATTTTTTTTAAAGCACATACTGTAACTAGAACAAATATAATGACTTAGGTTTTAGGCTTTTGACCTTTCGGTCCTTAACCACATCTGAACTGAATCCAGTACCTATTCACTTGCTGTAGATGACAGACGGGTGGTTGGAGCCCCAAGACCATCACTTCTGCAGTAAAAGTTTCTAATCATTTGACTGCATTTTTTTGTTCAAACTGGACTTTACAGACCTATTCTTTTCCTGAACTTTGGGGGAAGTTGAGTACTGGTTCCAGTGTACACTGAACATGATGGGTCACACAAACACACACACACACACATTTCACAGGCACTCTTCTGTCCTGTTCTTTTTGCGTTGGTCTGCTATTTGAGAGTGTACAATTGCAACCCACAATGCAGAGCAATCTAAAGAGATGAAACTGAATCAACCTTACAAAGAACACCTTAAAACTATGGGAAAATGAATCAGACAGAAGACAGAACGAAAGAAGAAATTTAAAAACAGATCATCATGAACAAGCACAGTCACCCCCTCCCTCCCCCAACACACACACACACACACACACACACACACACACTGTGACACAGACACCAGATGGAGTCAGAAGAAAGCATATCAGTGACAACACTGACTATCAATGGATGATTCTGACAGAGCTGACTTTAAAAGGACGTATTAATAGTTTTGAAGCACTCGAATGCCTGTGTGCACTACATAACTTGACAATGATGCAACTCAGGCAAGAAACGCTACACATTAACACAGCATTCATAAGTTCAATTAGAAATGGTACACTAACACATATAATAAAAACGCCCTAACAGCACAACTTAACGCAGACATTCAAAACTGGTGCTGTAGAATAGATGGCACATGACTGTGTTCTCTCTCTCTCTCTCTCTCTCTCTCTCTCTCTCTCCCTCTCTCTCTCTCCCCTCCGTGTATGTGGGTGTGGTCTCTCCCCTCCGTGTCTGTGGGTGTGGGTGTGAATGTACAATATGTGTGTCTGTACACATGAGTGCGTGTGTGTGTGTGTGTGTGTGTGTGTGTGTGTGTGTGTGTGTGTGTGTGTGTGTGTGTGTGTATGTGTGTGTGTGTGCATGTGAGAGAGAGAGAAGGAAAGACACAGAGAGAGAGAGAGAGAGAGTGTATAAGTGTGCACCCCCCCCCCCCCCCCCCCCCCCCAACCGAAGAAAAGAATGCTTCTGACATTGGTACTTCAATCTGCATGACTTAGATATATAACACAGGGTTCTCTCTGGGCACAGGGGCCGCCCACCTACTTGCTAGTCAAACCTGAATTTCCAGGCAAATGCAGTGTACCCTCAATCCCATCATCTCTCTCTCTCATTCCAATGAGTGAAACACTCTACATGGCATGCTTGTCGTCCTTACTATACGGACACACTTAACCTCTGTCAGATAGGAATGTGCGTGTACACACCAGACATAAAGTGGGCCTTCTCTGTCAGGGATTTGCAGGGCACAGACCCACAAGAGCTGACCCACATTACAGGACACTGACCCACAAGAGCTGACCCACATTACAGGACACAGACCCTCAAGAACTGACCCACATTACAGGACACAGACCCACAAGAGCTGACCTATATTACAGGACACAGACCCACAAGGGCTGACCCACATTACTGGACGCAGACCCACAAGAGCTGACCCACATTACAAGACACAGGCCCACAAGGGCTGAGCCACATTACAGGACACAGACCCACAAGGGCTGAGCCACATTACAGGACACAGACCCACAAGGGCTGAGCCACATTACAGGACGCAGACCCACAAGAGCTGAGCCACAGTACAAGACACAGGCCCACAAGGGCTGACCCACATTACAGGACACAGACCCACAAGGGCTGAGCCACATTACAGGACACAGACCCACAAGGGCTGACCCACATTACAGGACACAGACCCACAAGGGCTGACCCACATTACAGGACACAGACCCACAAGAGCTGACCCACATTACATGACACACACCCATAAGGGCTGACCCACATTACAGGACACAGACCCACAAGAGCTTACCTATATTACAGGACACAGACCCACAAGGGCTGACCCACATTACAGGACACAGACCCACAAGGGCTGCGCCACATTACAGGACACAGACCCACAAAGGCTGAGCCACATTACAGGACACAGACCCACAAGAGCTGACCCACATTACAGGACACAGACCCACAAGGGCTGACCCATATTACAGGACACAGACCCACAAGGGCTGAGCCACATTACAGGACACAGACTCCCTTAAAAAAAAATGGTAGAGTGGGAGACAGGGTTAGGGCTGGAGGGAAGTCATCTAAACTGATGAGTTTTTATTTTGAGGTTAATGCCATATGATAAAGGCTTCTTAATGTTGTATGATACTAAAAAAAAGGTAACTTTTGGGAAAAGCCTGTGTTCAAAGACAGGGAGCCTTCATCATACAGTCCAGGTGTTATCATAGTATGACATTTATGTCAAACACGTACACACATCTTTGGTTCCTTGACCCCAGTTGTGGATAATGTCAGCAGACCCCCCCCCCCTCCTCCCCAGTGCCCTGTCCTGGTCAAGCAACCCCCCCCCCTCCCCCGACTGTCCAGCACCTGGGTCGATCTGTCTGTCAGTCCAACTGTCCAGCACCTGGGTCGATCTGTCTGTCAGTCCAACTGTCCAGCACCTGGGTCGATCTGTCTGTCAGTCCGACTGTCCAGCACCTGGGTCGATCTGTCTGTCAGTCCGACAGTCCAGCACCTGGGTCGATCTGTCTGTCAGTCCGACTGTCCAGCACCTGGGTCGATCTGTCTGTCAGTCTGACTGTCCAGCACCTGGGTCGATCTGTCTGTCAGTCCGACAGTCCAGCACCTGGGTCAATCTGTCTGTCAGTCCGCACCTGGGTCAATCTGTCTGTCAGTCCGACAGTCCAGCAGCTGGGTCGATCTGTCTGTCAGTCCAACTGTCCAGCACCTGGGTCGATCTGTCTGTCAGTCCAACTGTCCAGCACCTGGGTCGATCTGTCTGTCAGTCCGACTGTCCAGCACCTGGGTCGATCTGTCTGTCAGTCCGACTGTCCAGCACCTGGGTCGATCTGTCCGTCAGTCCGACTGTCCAGCACCTGGGTCGATCTGTCTGTCAGTCCAACTGTCCAGCACCTGGGTCGATCTGTCTGTCAGTCCAACTGTCCAGCACCTGGGTCGATCTGTCTGTCAGTCCGACTGTCCAGCACCTGGGTCGATCTGTCTGTCAGTCCAACTGTCCAGCACCTGGGTCGATCTGTCTGTCAGTCTGACTGTCCATGTGTCCATTGTGAACAACTAGCTGTCCTTGACCACTGAAGGATATACCCAGGATGTTGAGCCCACCCACCCCAACCCCACCCCACCCCCATACAGCTGCTTTCTCTCTCAGACAGACATGGACCATGATTCCTTTTTTCCTGGCTGGTGGAGGTGTGTGTGTGTCTAAGGGGATGGGGAGTTATGCCATCTTCCCTATCCTCCGAGTGGCACCTCTCAGTCCCAATCCCTAACATCAGCCACACCCAGGTTCATCCTGTCCCAACCTTTGTACTAGCAGTCCACACAGTCATCATGAGGCTACTCACCAAACAAGACAATGCATTGCGGCTGAGTCACTTTAGTGTTGGTCAGACATGCCTGTCCCAATCCAATATACCCTGGGCATCACCACCTACCCAACCACCAATGGGCAGCAACTATCATTAGTTAGCAAGGCCAACTTGAACAATTCTATATTTTACTGTGCTTAAATGTTCTGCTTGGAAAATGAATTTCTATACTTGCAATTGTTCTGCTTTTTGGAAAATGAATTTCTATACTTGTCATTACGACAACTGCTTTAACAAACACATTCAAAACAGTTATCTACACAAATACATGTTGAACTACTGTTCATATACCATAACCAAACACACAGAAAGAGTTCAATGTAAGCTTGCAAAAGCGCTATTTCTGTCCTTCATCTACAGTACTGAGTTGCTCTAGAGCTCATTGCAGTGAAGCGAAAACACAAATTATGTTCAACATGTACTGCATGACTCTCAGCAGTATGTACTGAAGTTCTGGTTGCTAGCTGATCTTTTGTGCCCCTCCCCCCTCCTCCTCCCCTTCTAATTCCATGGTGGAATTATTCCCAAGTTGCTCGTTTCAGCCCATTCAGACAGAACTGTATCCAGCCATCACAGCATTGACAGTCCACAGGAATCGATTAAGTGAAGTCGCCTTGAGGTTGCCCACAAGACCAGGCACTGCACTGCTTTCAAGTCACTTCAATGGTGTGCTGTGCAGTTTGTTCTGATCCATTACACAAGATGATAACGATAGACGGTATCAGAACAGTGCATGCTTGGAAAACATTGTTGTCAAACTTACCGGAAGTAATGAAACCGTAACTAGGGAAATAACTCGGCAACGAGAGAAGCAGAAACGAGCGGAGAGTCAACGAATTTGTGTATGAGCCGAGGAGGCAATGTTCTTAGTACATTTACAGTTTAACTTTTCATGGTAGCAGAGCGTAAGTATGGAACAAAACTTTAAAATACTGCTGAGTCTAGGACCAGACAAAGTATATGAGATGTGGAAAAACGAACTTGAAGTCTGGAAGCTAGTGACAGATGTGAAGCCTGAGAAACAAGCATTAGCGGTTACGTTATCACTGACGGGACAAGCTCGAGCGAGAGCTTTGGAGATTGATGCTGCAGAACTGAACACCAGAGAAGGAATAAACGTTTTAATTACTGCTCTTGATGCTCTCTTTCTTCAAGATGAAGTTGATCTAGCATACTCTTCATACTCGGATTTTGAGTCATTTAAGAAAGGGCAAAGCACGTCAATGGCTGATTACATTGTAGAATATGAAAGAAGATACACGATCTGCAAGAAATACAAGATGGAGTATCCAGATGCAGTATTGGTGTTCAAACTATTGGACAATGCAGGTTTGACAGAAAGAGAAAAACAGTTAGTGTTGATTGCAGAATCTGATAGAAAATTTTCTTCTATGAAGTCTGCTTTGATGAGAATTTTTAGAGGTCATTCTGGGAAATCATAGTGAAACAAGAAGCGTTTGTGACAAAGAACAGTACAAGATACAGAGGAAGTAGATTTCCAGATCCACCTAGTTCGAATGATCAAAGAACATGGCCAAAGAACAAAGTTCCAAGAGGCTCTAACCCACTGGACAGATATGGAAGGAGAACAAAGTGTGCTGTTTGCCAGTCAGTGTTTCACTGGGCCAAACAATGCCCACACAAAGAAGAAGTGAGAATGACAGACACTGACATTAAATATTATGAAGAATGTGAAGAACAATGCAACTTGGCATTATTCACTAAAGACCACAGAACAGAGAATGAGATACTGATGACAGAATCTTATGGCTGTGCAGTTATTGATACAGTATGTACCAAAATTGTCTGTGGCAAGAAATGGTATGAGCAATATGTGAACAGACTACAAGAAGATCAAAAGAAAGTCATCAAGAAAAAGGCAAGTACAAAGATTTTCAGGTTTGGAGATGGTGCTCAAGTGCACTCATAGATGAATGCGACAATCCCAGCGCAGATTGGCAAGACAAAGTGTAACATTGAAACAGAAGTTGTGGATACAGAACTTCCACTCTTGCTGAGCAAGGATTCTTTGAAGAAAGCAGGAACTGTTCTGGATATGTCCAGTGACAAAGCCACGATGTTTCAACAACCTGTGGAGCTAAACTACACTTCAACTGGACATTATTGCATTGACATTGTCGGAAACAAAGGAGTGCTGCAAAACGATGGTGAAATCCTGCTGACCTTGGAAAATCTAGATGAAAAAGAACAAAGTCACTTCTGAAACTTCACAAACAGTTTGGGCATGCTTCAGTGGAGAATCTGAAGAAGTTAATGCAGAATGCAGGAATCAAAGACATAGATTTGTTCAAGAAAATGACAGAGTTAATAGAAGAGTGTGATGTATGTGCTCGACACTGAAAAACGCTGCCAAAACCATCAGCAGGAATGCCTTTGGCAGGCGACTACAATCAAACAGTGGCTGTTGATCTTCATGAGCTTGGCAAAAATGTCTGGTACCTTCACATGATTGACCAGTTTACTAGATCCAGTGCTGCTGCAATAATCAGAAGCAAACAGTCATCAGCCATAGTGCACAACTTCATGAAGTACTGGATTGCAGTGCATGGCCCACCAGAAGTACTGATAAGTGACAATGGCAGAGAATTCAACAATGATGAATTCCATGACGTGTGCGAAAACTTCAACATTGAAGTGAAAACTACAGCAGCCTACAGCCCGTGGAGCAATGGTCTGATGGAACGTCACAACCAAACCCTTTCCAACATTCTGCTGAAAATCATGTCTGACAAGAAAGATCTGCACTGGGAGACAGCACTGTGCTGGGCATTGGCAGCCAAGAACAGCATGGTCAACACCCATGGCTTCAGTCCCTATCAGCTGGTGTATGGGAGAAATCCAAACTTTCTGTCTGTAGTCAATGACAAATTGCCTGCTTTGGAAGGCACCACCAGAAGCAAGACGGTTGGAGAACACATCAATGGTATGCATGCGGCCAGAAAGGCATTCACAGAAGCTGAAAGTTCAGAGAGACTGAGAAGAGCTTTGAGAACACAGACACATCCTTATATGATGTATATCAGATGGGAGAAAAGGTCTATTACAAGCGCCCAAATGGTGACGAATGGAAGGGACCAGGAAATGTGATAGGACAAGATGGAAGTGTGATCTTTGTGCGTCATGGTGGAACTCTAGTCCGAGTACATCAAACTAGATTAAGAAAAGTGAAAGAAGAACAAGAGAAAACAAACCCTGAAGCTGAGTATAACTCACCGTCTTTCACAAGCAACAGTTATGAGGAGAACAAAAGCTCACCGTACACCAAACCTGCTTGTGAAGAGGAAGACGACATGAAGAACAGCTGTACAGAAACATTACCAGACTCTGATACAGAATCAGACACTGAATCAGATGAAATGAATGAAACAAATGAAAGAAACACAAACAACATTGATTTCAAGAAACTCAAAACAGGCCAGATGATTCCATTTGAACACAAAGACAATGGAAAGCGCATATCTGCAAAGATGATAAACAAAGCTGGAAAATCAACTGGGAGAAACAAAAACTGGTACAACATTGAGTGCACAGAACCAAAACAATATGAAGGAAAAAGAATGTCAATGGATTTAACCAAGGTCAACAAACTTGTTGTATCATCTGCAGAGTGTTACTTGGCATTGTGCTCCGAAGACACTGTCATGATGATAGAAGGAGTTTGCTCTGAGAAAGCCAAACAAGAAGAAATGGAGAGCTGACAAAGAAATCATGTCTACAGTGAAGTGGAAGATAATGGACAAAGATGTGTTTCAACTAGATGGATATGTACAATGAAACAAACTAAACAAGGAATGACTTCAAAAGCTAGACTAGTGGTGAGGGGATTCAAAGAAATTGGAAATGACGACATTCAAAAGGATTCCCCCACTTGCGCAAGTGAAGCACTGAAAGTGATTCTCTCTATTTTCGCCCAAAGAAAATGGAGCCCGTGCTCTATGGACATCAAGACAGCCTTTCTGCAAGGAAAAGAAATTGACAGAGACATATTTGTGAGGCCACTGAAAGAAGCTCACAGCAAAGGAAAGTTGTGGCATTTAGAGAAATGTGTGTATGGACTAAATGATGCTTCTCTGTGGTGGTACAAACGGGTCAAAGATGTTCTGCACAAACTTGGAGGAAGGATGTGTAAAGTTGACCCAGCAGTCTTCTATTGGATGACTGGAGATGAGGTGATAGGCATCTTAGCATGCCACGTGGATGACTTCATCTGGGAAGGCACAAAGGGCCTTTGATTGAAAAAATCTGAAAAATTTTCAAGGCTGGTAAGGAAGAAAACAAAGCTTTTCAGTACATTGGCATGGAGCTGTCCTCTGATGGACACACAGTGTGTCTACAAGAAACTAAGTATGGAGACACTCTGGAACCCATACCCATTGACAAAAGAAGAACAAAACAGAAACAGGACAACATGACAGCTGAGGAGAAACAGATCTACAGGTCCAAAGTTGGTCAGACTCTGTGGATATCTCGTCAGAGTCGTCCTGATGTAGCATTTGATGCTTGTCAGCTTTCTTCTAATGTGAAAGATGGAAAAGTGGAACATCTATTGGAAGCAAACAAAGTCATCAAAAAGATCAAATCAGAACATGTTACGCTGAAATTTCAACACTTGGAATCTGAAACACTGAAACTGATGGTCTTCACAGATGCTTCTTTTGGCAACCTGAAGGATGGAGGAACTCAAGGCGGCTATATTATCTTCCTAGCCAATGAGAAAGG
>CM065746.1:43956136-43961136 GCA_033310375.1 Conus canariensis
GTTGAAAAACAGCGACTTGCAGCGTGTACAACAGTAGCGACATGGAAGAAAAAATGGCAGGGTGAGGAGGTAGCGGGAGGGAGGAGGTAGATTACTCAGACAGGGGAGGGGAGGGCGAGTATGGGGGAAAGAGGTTCAAGGAAAAGTGATGAGCGCGAGAAACAGGCAGACAGACAGATGGACTGGCAGAAGCAAGCACAGACTTTATACACTGCTCCGGGAGGGGGGGGGGGGGGGGGGGCATTCTGACTGTTCACACAGCAACGCCGGGGGGGGGGGGGGGGGGGGGGCATTCTGACTGTTCACACAGCAACGCAAGTCTCCAATATGCTCCGACAACATCCACCCCACTCTCCCTGCCTCTCTTAGACACCTCTCCCTCTCCTCACTCCACTCTCCCTAGCGTGTACAGTGTGGTTCTGATTAGGCCTAGGCCTATCAGGAATCGCTGCAGCAAGATAAGCAGTATCCTCGAACAGAAATTAATCGCCATTCTACTCCCTAGACTTCCTCTCCTCTTCTTGACGGCAGCTTTGCTACTGCACGCAGCCTTTTATTTTCAGTGCTTCCAGACCAAGACTCTCTCTTTGTGCTACCTCGTGTGTGTGTGTACAAGTCAAGATAAGAACTGGATAGGTTGTTGCTTGCTTGTCAGAGGTAACTACAGGCGAGGATAGCTGGGTTTGTTTGGACAAAACAGCACGGAAAGTGTTTCACTTTGTTTCGTTTTTAAGATTGCTTTTTTTCCTCTCTCTCTCTCTCTCTCTCTCCTTTTTTGTCTTTGTTCTTTCTCGTCACTGATATCAGTGGTTGCTGTGTGGGGTATAGATTAGAATAAATAACGCAGGCACACGAAAAATGGACTTTCTTTTAATAATCTGAATCTGAATCTGAAGCATTACGTCGCTGTCGCCACATCTTAGGGCATTATCGCGACGGGTTGGGGGTGTGCGCAGTCTAGTTAGTTGGCTGTTGTGATGCGATCAGTCTTTTGAAACTTTCTAGAGATGGTGCCCTAACAATATTTTCTTCAAGGTGGTTCCAGTCGACTGTTTGAGCTGCTCTGTCTGGCATCTGCTGACTTGGAATGTTCTTGTGTTGTTTCTAATACAATCAGAGATTGCACTGATGGTACAGTAGTTGCCAGATGTTCGTGGCCTTATGAGTCGTCCTGGTTTTGTGGAATTAAATACTCAGCAGATGGTATGGCCGGTACCAACCCCTCAACCACCTTGTAGAGGAAGATGAGGCGTAGATCACGTCTGCGCTGATGGAGTGTTGGCAGTTGCAAAGTGTGAAGCATCTTGGTGATGGAGCCGGGTGTTCTGGAACTGTAATCGCCGGTTATGAACCGAGCAGATAGGCGGTGCACTCTCTCGAGTTTGTTAATGTCTTGTTTGAGGTGAGGACTCCAAATGATGGAGCCATATTCAAGGGCTGCTCTGATGAGGGATAGATAGGCATTCTTCTTGCATTGCAGGGGGCAGAAGCACAGGTTTCTCCTGAGAAAGCCAAGGGTGCTGTGTGCTTTCTTGCAGGTGTGGGCAATGTGGGTGCTCCATTTCAGGTCATCAAAGAGTTGGATGCTAAGGTAGGGGTTTGTGTGGAGATACTGAAGGGGGGTATTACATAGGGAGTAGATGTAGCTGGTAGACTGCTGTATACTGAGGATGTAGCACTTGCTGGGGTTAAACTTCATACCCCACTCAGTGGCCCTGGTTTCGAGTTGGTTGAGGTCTTCTTGAAGCTGAATGTGGTCTTGTAGGGAGTTGATCTGGCGGTAAAGGAGGCAATCGTCAGCAAACAGGCAAACTTGGGACTTGACTCTATCCGGGAGATCACTGATGTGGCACAGGAAGAGGAGCGGACCCAACACTGTTCCTTGAGGTATCCCGGAATCCACCAAGGTCTCTTCAGATGTGACACCCTCTATCACAACGGCCATCTTCCTGCGCTGGAGAAAGTTGGATAACCAGGTGTGAAGGGGACCTCTGATTCCATACTCATGCAGCTTATGAAGGAGACGTTTGTGGGTGACAGTATCAAACACTTCAGAGAAATCTAAAATAGTGATGTCCACTTGATGTTTCTGGTCAAAAGAGTTCAGGAGGTCATGTGTGGTCAGAAGCTGGGTCTCACAAGAGAAACCACTGCAGAAACCATGGTTGAGGGTGGTCAGGGTGTGGTGTTTTTCAAAGTGGGTGAGGATATGGCGGCAAATGATATGTTGAAGAAGTTTGCAGGTGACAGATGTGAGAGAGATAGGCCTGTAGTTCTCTGCTGCGTGCTTATCCCCCTTCTTGTATACACAGGCGACGTTTGCACTTAGCCAATCAGATGGGAGGTCTCCTGTGTTGAGGGAAAGCTGGAACATAGTTGAAATAGCTGGGGCAAGGTTACTGGCACATTCTTTCAGGATGAGGTTGGGAATTTGGTCTGGTCCGGAAGCCTGTCTGAGTAGATTGCAGACGCCTTCTGTACTGATGGTGATGGGTGGAATGTCTTCGTTGCATCTTTTACTGATCGGTGGGATGGGGGTGTCAGGGTTCTTCATGAAGACAGACTTGAACCGGGTTAGTAGGATGCGGGCCTTGCTCTTGTTGTCAACTGAAGAGTTGGCCTTTCTCTTTTAGCGGGGCGACACCGATGTCCTGCCTCCTCGCCTTGATATACTGCCAGAAGGGTTTGTTGTTATGTTTCTGTAGCCCTTCTTCAAGGGTGGAGTTGACAAAATTTCTTTCAGCCTTTCGCATTTGCTGTTGGCACTCTTTCTGATGGAATTTGTAGGCTGACCAATTATCCGTTTTTCTGGCGCATGTTAGCAGATGGTTTTTCTTGCGGAGCAGGCATTTGCGAGTGGTGTTGAGCCAAGGGAGGTGGTGGCATTTGGTCTTCATCTTGTGTGGGATGTGTGTGTCTGTAGCAGAGAGTAGAGATGTTTTGAACATAGACTAGAGGTGTTCTATGTTGGATCCTAGGCTTGCCTGTTTGATGATGTCTTCTGAGATCCCGTCACAGCTTGATCTGAGGGAGTCCCAGTCGGCTTTAGAGAACTGGCAGCATTTCCTGGCGAGGGGGATGAACGTTGGGGTTTGGTGTCAGTGTCGGTGACAATTATGTCATGGTCGCTGATTCCAGGGACTGAGATGGATGACTTTACAAGGGAGGGGTTCGAGAAGAAGATGAGGTCGAGTATGTTGTGTAGTCTGGTGGGGATGTGGTGAACTTATGTGAAAAGGGCCAGTGAAGTGATGTTGACCAGTTTTTGCTGGATCTGGTTGTCTTTTCCACTGGAGTGTGTTGTGTGATTTTTCCAGTTGATATCTGGACAGTTAAAATCGCCAGCTAGTATGATGTGGCACTGTTTCTTGCCATTTTCGGTGAGGATGTCGAGGGACTTTTGAAGCTGGTCAAGGTCGTGCATGTTCCTGTGGGCCATGTAGAAGCTGGCGACATAGAGGTCTTTACTGTCTTGGAGCTTCAGCTTCACCCAGAGGATTTCGCAGTCTGTAGTCAACTCTGGTTGTTCGACTACAGTCAGAGATTTGTGCACGAGAATGAAGATACCTTCTCCAAGGCTACTTCTGTCATTTCTATAGACATAGTTGTCTGGGAAAATGTCACTGGATTTGATGCGGTTGAGTGTTGGTGGTTTGCCTGGTTTCATCCCATGAAGCCAGGTTTCGGTCCCGAAAATGATGTCTGGCTTGATGTATTTCACTGCTGCAGCAAATTCTGCAGTTTTGCCAATGATACTTTGACAATTTACAGTGAGGGTGCGGAGATTGCTTTTCTTAGGTAGGTTGTAGGCACTGGAACTGGTTGAGTGATGTGTAGTAGGTGGGTGGCTGGGGGTTCTGAGGGAGGGGCCACTGGTCCCAGGGGTAGGGGTGGGGGGTGGAGGTGCGTGGGCTGGATGTCTTCTGTTGTTGATTCGAATACTGACTGACAACTAGTGTGTTTCTGATGTCTTTGTTTTCCTTCTTCCTCGCTGGAGTGGGCAAGTTTCAACACCACGGTGTTCTCTAGTTCAAAAATGGGCATTGTCAGCAACAGTTAGTTCCTCTTCTTTTGTTCAGGCCAACATGGCTGCTGGGCAGTTTGGCATCTCATGAGAACTTCTTCTTTCTTTGAGTGTCCACTTCCTTGAGTTGAAGATTCCGACACTTTTGTGTGCATGACCGTTTTTAATCCTGCCATTAAGGCAGCTATACTCTAACTTCGGGGAAGGTGCATGCTATGTGTAACGTGTCATCCATACCAACGCCCAAACTGGCCTTCTCTTCCGAAAGTTGGTGATGGGATTTTACGTGTGTGCAAGATGTGCGTGCGTTCACACATGGAACCTCGGTTTATAGTCTCATTCGAAGGACTGTATGGGGAATGGAGTCAGAACCAATGATAACTCCGAGGGAATAATCACCCTATACCGAAATTCGAACCCGTAACCACAGGATCACCAGTCCAGCGCTCTACCAACTGAGCTATTCCGGCCCCCACTTTCACTCTCCTTCCCCAGAGCAGTGATAACTGCACAGGATCTGGTTATGTTTGATAGGATCTAGCTTTGTCTTTACAATAGCAGGGTGTAAGTCGCATTCAAAGTGTTTCATTCACTTTCTTAAAATTTTTACAAGGCCCGGTTTTCACAACTGGTGTTTATGTAGTTCCAAGTTTCTTGATTGTCTTTCCACCGTAACCCAGTGTGGGTCTGTTGACAAGGCTAGGTAGACTGTGCTGTTCGTCAGTGAAAACTGGGTAGGAGGGATCAGGGTCCAGCTGGAAATACAGCCATGGAAAGGAATAATGCAATAATATGGAATATGTTCACAGACTGCCCACAACCGATTTTAATTCCAGTTTTCCCCTTAGTGATTACAAAGTAAGACAGAGAACCACAACAAAAAGGTGAAAAGTTTTGGATGGAATACGGACCATGATTTTGAAAGTGGTAAACTAATCACTACACAAATGTAACCAACTTGTGTACATTTGGTATT
>CM065746.1:43966136-44146136 GCA_033310375.1 Conus canariensis
TAGAGACACACCACAGTCCATAATTCTGTGGTGTTCTCACCACCAAGGATTCAAAAAAGAATCCAACAGCACCCTCAAAGCAGCCAGCGAAGGGTAGTAAATAGAACAAAACAAAAGTGTGGAGAGGAAAAAAGTTGCTGAAAAACTAAAAGCATTATTCAAACAGTATAAAATGTAGGGGACAATCTTTGAGCCTATGCTTGAGGATCCATTCAAGGATGCAAGGGAGATCAAAAGATATGGAACAGTCTGAGTGGTCAGCTCTGCTGTTTAATAACCCAAGCATTGTGAGTGGCTAAGAATTGTACAGAACAACCTTTACTTGGATCTCCTAAGAGATGCAATTTCCCACTGATTGACCAAACAATATAATGCTGAACAATTAAGTAGGGGGGGAAAACAATATATATATATATATATATATATATATATATATATATATATATATATATATATATATAGAAGAGTATAGCTGTTAAGCCTAAAACAGTTTCAAAAGAGCTCAACCCCTTGGGGAGCAACATTTGTTAAAAATCAAAGAATTAAAAGGAGTCTAAAAATATCTACAGATCTGTTTCAAGCTGCTGGGCTCTCGTCAGGATGAATACTTGGGTCACCCACCGCCGGTGTTTTATAGCGTGTGGGGCCCAGTTGTTGTTGTTTTCCCGTGCAGGTAAATTGCACGTGTTTTGGGGGGAATTTTCAGGTTATTGCTTGGGGTGTGTTCACTAACAACGATTTCCACTTGTGCCTGCAGTTGTTTACTATTTCTGTTTTGGTGTTTAGAGTTGCTAAGTGTGGTTTACATAGTATTAACCATTTTTCAGTTAAACATAAGTTGCATCTTTTTGAAATGTTGCTGTATGGTGATGCTCTTTTTATGATTTTCCAGGATATATTGTAGTTTATTTTTGCATCTTTGAGTTTCCAAATGTATTTGCTCAGTTCTGTTTGGTTTTTGTATTTTACTTTATTGAATGACTGTTTGTGGTTTGCATATCTGGTTTTAAAGTGGTTTTCAGTAATCCCTATATATGTTTCTTTTTCATTTTCTGATGTCACAGTGGCTTGGTATACAATATTGTTGTAGAGGCATTTGTTGCTTAAGGGGCACTGTTCTTTTTTGGTGCAGTTGCAAGATTTCCTTTCTTCACCCTTCTTTGCTGAATTGGTTTTTATTTTGTTGGATGCATCAATTAGATTTTTGAGGTTGGGCATAAATGAATATGATAGTTTGACAGTGTTTTTGTTGAATATTTTGGACACTTTGTGCTCTTTTGGGAACGATGTTAGGATTTTGAAGAATTCTTTCCCTATGTTTGTTTTAAGTTTTCCGTCATATGGAGGGTTGTACCATATGATTTTCCTTTTCCTATTCTTCTTACTTTTGTTCATGTTGTTGTCTGGGTTGTATTGTAATTTGTAGTTGTAACCACTTCTTTGCAGTGCTTCTTGGTATTCTACTCTTGCGTTATTGAATACTCTTTCGTTGCATGACAGGTTGGATAGTCTCTTGTTTATGCCATTGGGTATGGTCTTTAATACAGATGGTGGATGCTTACTTTTGGTGTTTACATAAATGGGTGTGTCATTAGGTTTCTTATATGGTTTATATATGCGGTTGTTGAGGTCAAGTGTTATGTCTAAGTAGTTCACTACCTTTTTGTTTGCTTCAATAGTTTTTTTTAGGTTATGATTTTGGAAGATTTTGCATAGTTCTTTTTTCTTGTTTTCAATGGTTCTTGGGTTGTTGGCTAGTGCAGCAAGGCCGTCGTCTCTGTATAATCCAACTTGCTTTCCAAGTAGTTTCTTGATGTTGGATAGCATGAGCAGTCCGACCAGTTCGCATGTTTCTGCACCATCATATGATCCCATGGTTACGTCAAATGTTGAGTTTCTGTTCGTTTTCTTGATCCAGGTTTCATTTTTGCTGTGTAACAACGTTTTCTTGGTATGAAGGATGATTTCCATTTCTGACCCTGTTATGTCTGTATGTTTACTAGCAAATTTTAGAGCTTTAGTGAGTAGTTCCTCGTCTATGGATGGGTAGAAGTCTACTATGTCAAATGTGATGAATACTGTGTTCCTTTGTTTGTCAAGTTTTTTGAACCATTGAATAACTTCGTATGTGTTCTTCCAGAGGTTGAATTCAGAGTTTGATTTTACGTTTTTTATTACTTTTTCTAGGATTTTCTTATCACATTTGACATAGTAGACTTCTACCCATCCATAGATGAGGAACTACTCACTAAAGCTCTAAAATTTGCTAGTAAACATACAGACATAACAGGGTCAGAAATGGAAATCATCCTTCATATCAAGAAAACGTTGTTACACAGCAAAAATGAAACCTGGATCAAGAAAACGAACAGAAACTCAACATTTGACGTAACCATGGGATCATATGATGGTGCAGAAACATGCGAACTGGTCGGACTGTTCATGCTATCCAACATCAAGAAGCTACTTGGAAAGCAAGTTGGATTATACAGAGACGACGGCCTTGCTGCACTAGCCAACAACCCAAGAACCATTGAAAACAAGAAAAAAGAACTATGCAAAATCTTCCAAAATCATAACCTAAAAAAAACTATTGAAGCAAACAAAAAGGTAGTGAACTACTTAGACATAACACTTGACCTCAACAACCGCATATATAAACCATATAAGAAACCTAATGACACACCCATTTATGTAAACACCAAAAGTAAGCATCCACCATCTGTATTAAAGACCATACCCAATGGCATAAACAAGAGACTATCCAACCTGTCATGCAACGAAAGAGTATTCAATAACGCAAGAGTAGAATACCAAGAAGCACTGCAAAGAAGTGGTTACAACTACAAATTACAATACAACCCAGACAACAACATGAACAAAAGTAAGAAGAATAGGAAAAGGAAAATCATATGGTACAACCCTCCATATGACGGAAAACTTAAAACAAACATAGGGAAAGAATTCTTCAAAATCCTAACATCGTTCCCAAAAGAGCACAAATTGTCCAAAATATTCAACAAAAACACTGTCAAACTATCATATTCATGTATGCCCAACCTCAAAAATCTAATTGATGCATCCAACAAAATAAAAACCAATTCAGCAAAGAAGGGTGAAGAAAGGAAATCTTGCAACTGCACCAAAAAAGAACAGTGCCCCTTAAGCAACAAATGCCTCTACAACAATATTGTATACCAAGCCACTGTGACATCAGAAAATGAAAAAGAAACATATATAGGATTACTGAAAACCACTTTAAAACCAGATATGCAAACCACAAACAGTCATTCAATAAAGTAAAATACAAAAACCAAACAGAACTGAGCAAATACATTTGGAAACTCAAAGACGCAAAAATAAACTACAATATATCCTGGAAAATCATAAAAAGAGCATCACCATACAGCAACATTTCAAAAAGATGCAACTTATGTTTAACTGAAAAATGGTTAATACTATGTAAACCACACTTAGCAACTCTAAACACCAAAACAGAAATAGTAAACAACTGCAGGCACAAGTGGAAATCGTTGTTAGTGAACACACCCCAAGCAATAACCTGAAAATTCCCCCCAAAACACGTGCAATTTACCTGCACAGGAAAACAACAACAACTGGGCCCCACACGCTATAAAACACCGGCGGTGGGTGACCCAAGTATTCATCCTGTCAAGAGCCCAGCAGCTTGAAACAGATCTGTAGATATTTTTAGACTCCTTTTAATTCTTTGATTTTTAACATATATATATATATATATAAGATGACAGATAATCTGTGGTTAATAAATCTAGCAAAAATCAAATTTTTACCACATGTAGTGGAGTCAAATTTTAAAGAGAAACTTGTCAAGAATAGATTGTTAAAGCAACATTCAATTATCACAGTGAAAACCTCTTTCCAAAGCAGGCCAATACATCTGGGGTTTGGGATATAAAATACTGTTGGAACAGCATTCCAAACAACTCTTTTTACACCTTTTTTCAATAGGTTGGAGAAACTGTCTTGCTTCAAAACATGCAGTACACCACTCATACAGTCACAGCCACCAAAGTTCAGTTACTCTGCTGCCTTTTCCATAATATTCTCACCCTGGCAGAATTGTGTTCCGAAACCACATCCCCAAAAATACATCAAACATTTAAATAACAACACTACAGGCATAGTGTTTTATGTTGTGTGCTGTTTCGAACAAGTCTGAATTGCCCACTGCGTTTTTCACATTCACACCCCTTTCTATTCAGTGTGCTGTTTGGAACAAGTCTGAACTGCTCACTGCATTTCTCACATTCACACCCTTTCTATTCAGATGTGCACTAATTCACTGTAGAGACATAACATTTATTGACTATTCAAACATGTATGTGATTATCACAGTTAAGCTCACCTCAATATTGCCAAAAAAAAGTTCATCTGAACTAATGTTATTACTCTCACATCATAAATGATAAGATGAAGGTAACAGTGACATGGATGTGATAAGTGTGGTGAGGTAACAATCAGACTGGCTTCAGCACATACATCCATTATCACATGAGGTGAGGTAACAATCAGACTGGCTTCAGCACATACATCCATTATCACATGAGGTGAGGTAACAATCAGACTGGCTTCAGCACATACATCCATTATCACATGAGTCATGTGCTGATTTTTTTTCATTCAGGACTGCTCGTCTTCCACTCACCCCCACCCCCCACACTTCCCCCTCTGCAATTTCTCTTCCCTGCTAGTACAGATGTTTTATTCCCTTTTCGCTTCTGCCTCTCAGTCTCTTCTGCTACCCCTCCCTTCTCCCTCCTTTTTTGTTCAATTTTCATTTTTAATAAGTTTTTAAAAAATTTCTTTTTTAAACTTTTCTTTCCTCCTTCTCTTCACTTCCCCATTCCCCTCTAGACCCTCATCCTCACCCACCTGTACCCCCCATGTCTTTTGCCCATATTTACATCATTTAAGTTATTCACATCATAGTATGTGTCTATAACATTTCCTCAAAATGATGTTCTAATCATCAATTCTCTTTGAAGAAGACTCTGTGTTTGGTGCATTCTTAATTCAAGTTACACTAGAATCCGTCTTGCTTCAGTTGACATTCAACTTTCTACTGAGCTGAACTTTTTATTTCAGACACAATCCATGGACATATAAAATGACTGTCAAAAGTTTTTTAAAAAATTCAAAGAGATCAGTTTAGGCCTACAATAGTACAATGTGTTCTTGTGTACACATTTTTTCAAACCAGTGTTTATGTTATGCTGATCAAGTTGACCTAGTTTCGCATGACTTGTAGCTCACTTCTTTGGGTTTAAATGCTTAAAATGATAAAGCAGTTACCTTGACTGACCCTCTGGGAATCTGAAAAACGACATCCCTTTGCAAGATTAATAACAGCGAGTGTGAAGAACAATTGTTTGCACTGCAGTGCCCTCAACTGGTTCTCTCTTTTGCTTTAGGGGGTGGCATGTTGCAACTTGCATGAAGCTAGGGACACGACTTGAACAGAAGATAAGTGTTTTCATATTCAGCGACATATCTTGGTATATAAAATCTCTGACTTCATAGAAACTATTCATTAGTAACCAGTAGAAGTTGTTATAGCAGCAACAACAGTCATGGTGATAGTGTGTGAGTATATATGCATGCATGAAAGTGTGTCTTGTGTGTGTGTGCATGGGAGAGTTGTTGAAACAGGTGATGGTGATAGTCTCAGTGCAATACTATGGTTGCAATGTGACAACTAGGATGGCAAAAGCACTGCAGTTAAAAGAACTAGGTAGAATTAAGTTTCTATGAAATGGGGAGTAGTTTTGGCGTAATCTTGCTGCAGATTTTGTACGTCCACTGACCCACCAACCTGCATCCATGTTCAATGGAATCCTCCTTGGGCCACACATTGCAGCCATCCATTAAGTTCGGTTAACCCATCAGGTTTGGTTAACAATCAGTTCCACAGTTTTTGTGTAAGGACAGACCATCAGACAGACAGGACAGACCATCAGACAGACAGAAGGACAGACCATCAGACAGACAGGACAGACCATCAGACAGACAGAAGGACAGACCATCATACAGACAGAAGGACAGACCATCATACAGACAGAAGGACAGACCATCAGACAGACAGGACAGACCATCAGACAGACAGAAGGACAGACCATCAGACAGACAGAAGGACAGACCATCATACAGACAGAAGGACAGACCATCAGACAGACAGGACAGACCATCAGACAGACAGAAGGACAGACCATCAGACAGACAGAAGGACAGACCATCATACAGACAGAAGGACAGACCATCAGACAGACAGAAGGACAGACCATCAGACAGACAGGAAAGACCATCAGACAGACAGGACAGACCATAAGACAGACAGAAGGACAGACCATCAGACAGACAGAAGGACAGACCATCAGACAGGACAGACCATCAGACAGACAGGACAGACCATCAGACAGGACAGACCATCAGACAGACAGGACAGACCATCAGACAGGACAGACCATCAGACAGACAGGACAGACCATCAGACAGGACAGACCATCAGACAGGACAGACCATCAGACAGGACAGACCATCAGACAGACAGAAGGACAGACCATCAGACAGACAGGACAGACCATCAGACAGACAGGACAGACCATCAGACAGGACAGACCATCAGACAGGACAGACCATCAGACAGACAGAAGGACAGACCATCAGACAGGACAGACCATCAGATAGACAGAAGGGCAGACCATCAGACAGACAGAAGGACAGACCATCAGACAGACAGGACAGACCATCAGACAGACAGAAGGACAGACCATCAGACAGACAGAAGGACAGACCATCAGACAGACAGGACAGACCATCAGACAGACAGAAGGACAGACCAACAGACAGAAGGACAGACCATCAGACAGACAGAAGGACAAGACCATCAGACAGACAGGACAGACCATCAGACAGACAGAAGGACAGACCATCAGACAGACAGAAGGACAGACCATCAGACAGACAGAAGGACAGACCATCAGACAGACAGAAGGACAGACCAACAGACAGAAGGACAGACCATCAGACAGACAGAAGGACAGACCATCAGACAGACAGAAGGACAGACCGTCAGACAGACAGAAGGACAGAATCCGACAGGACAGACCAGAACGAAAGAACCATCAGACAGACAGAAAGGACAGACCATCAGACAGACAGAAGGACAGACCATCAGCGACAGAAGGACAGACCATCAGACAGACAACAAGGGAAGACGCATCAGACAGACAGAAGGACAGACCATCAGACAGACAGAAAGACAGACCATCAGACAGACAGAAGGACAGACCATCAGACAGACAAAAGGACAGACCATCAGAACAGACAAGAAGACAGACCATCAGACAGACAGAAGGACAGACCATCAGGCAGAAGGACAGACCATCAGACAGACAGAAGGACAGACCATCAGACAGACAGAAGGACAGACCATCTCAGACAGAAGGACAGACCATCAGACAGACAGAAGGACAGACCATCAGACAGACAGAAGGACAGACCATCATACAGACAGAAGGACAGACCATCAGCACAAACAGAAGGACAGACCATCAGACAGACAGAAGGACAGACCATCAGACAGACAGAAGGACAGACCATCAGCAGAAGGACAGACCATCAGACAGACAAAAGGACAGACCATCAGACAGACAGAAGGACAGACCATCAGACAGACAGAAGAGGACAGACCATCAGACAGAAGGACAGACACATCAGACAGACAGGACAGACCATCAGACAGACAGAAGGACAGACAGAAGGACAGACCACAGACAGACAGAAGGACAGACCATCAGACAGACAGAAGGACAGACCATAGCAGACAGACTGGACAGACCATCAGACAGACAGGACAGACCATCAGACAGACAGGACAGACCATCAGACAGACAGAAGGACAGACCATCAGACAGACAGAAGGACAGACCATCAGACAGACAGAAGGACAGACCATCAGACAGACAAAAGGACAGACCATCAGACAAACAGAAGGACAGACCATCAGACAGACAGAAGGACAGACCATCAGAAGACAGAAGGACAGACCATCAGACAGACAGAAGGACAGACCATCAGACAGACAGAAGGACAGACCATCAGGCAGAAGGACAGACCATCAGACAGAAAAGGACAGACCATCAGACAGACAGAAGGACAGACCATCAGACAGACAGAAGGACAGACCATCAGACAGAAGGACAGACCATCAGACAGACAGAAGGACAGACCATCAGACAGACAGAAGACAGACAGGACAGACCACAGACAGACAGAAGGACAGACCATCAGACAGACAGAAGGACAGACCATCAGACAGACTGGACAGACCATCAGACAGACAGGACAGACCATCAGACAGACAGGACAGACCATCAGACAGACAGAAGGACAGACCATCAGACAGACAGAAGGACAGACCATCAGACAGACAGAAGGACAGACCATCAGACAGACAAAAGGACAGACCATCAGACAAACAGAAGGACAGACCATCAGACAGACAGAAGGACAGACCATCAGAGAGACAGAAGGACAGACCATCAGACAGACAGAAGGACAGACCATCAGACAGACAGGACAGACCATCAGACAGACAAAAGGACAGACCATCAGACAAACAGAAGGACAGACCATCAGACAGACAGAAGGACAGACCATTAGAGAGACAGGACAGACCATCAGACAGACAGAAGGACAGACCATCAGACAGACAGAAGGACAGACCATCAGACAAACAGAAGGACAGACCATCAGACAGACAGAAGGACAGACCATCAGACAGACAGAAGGACAGACCATCAGACAAACAGAAGGACAGACCATCAGACAGACAGAAGGACAGACCATCAGACAGACAGAAGGACAGACCATCAGACAAACAGAAGGACAGACCATCAGACAGACAGAAGGACAGACCATCAGACAGACAGAAGGACAGACCATCAGACAAACAGAAGGACAGACCATCAGAGAGACAGAAGGACACACCATCAGACAGGACAGACCATCAGACAGACAGAAGGACAGACCATCAGACAGACAGAAAGACAGATGCAGGCAAAAACCTAACCACCTCGACAGGCGTGATAGACATCATCATCATGCTTTTGAACACCATCATATGAAAAATAAAGAGCAATAGTGGTAACGAATATTGAAATAACTATCAAGTGTACAAGTATCTCATCCTTCCACTTCATGATCACTGAAGCTTAAACCCCCCACCTCTCACCCCTTTCACTCAGCCCCCCATCCCGTTGCTGTTTTCCTCCTACATCTCGGTGACTCTTTTATCTCCCCTGCTTGACCCCTATGTCCTCCCTATTTGCAGTCCGACCTGGACGAGATCACGGCGGAGATGCAGCAGTACTACCCCATCATCGAGTCAGGCTGCTCTGCCCGCCTGCCCTTCCTCCTGTGCGGGGCCTTCATGCCTTTCTGCATCCATGGGCCACATCGGGACGAGGCCTACGTGGTGCCCTGCCGTGAGGTCTGCCACCAGGTGCGCCACGACTGCCGGCGACAGTTCCACGACAGCTGGGGTGGCCTGCCCTGGCCCTCTAAGCTGCACTGCCACCGCTACCCGTCCCACACATCCAACTACCTGCAGGTGGACAACACCAGCGTGCCCTGCACCATGCCCCCAGTGGGCGTCTGACACTCTCCCCCTTCACTTTTCACAGACGCCGATTTCTAAAATAGTGTGTATGCATACTGAAGGCTTGGGGGCCTGTGAACCTCCACTTTTTCATCCAGATGTCAGCTTCTACCATGGCCTCTTGCAGTACAAGAATCTAGCTACAGCCAACTGAAGGCCAGCTGCATGAGAAGAAAAAAAAAATTGAAATGTTTTATCATTGTTTGTGAGCACAATGATTGGGAAAAGGCATGAAAGAATTCTGAAGTGGCTTGCTTCATGCACACACATGACATAACCCTCCTCCACTCCCCCCCCCACACACACACACACATGCACACACACACCTCCTCTGCCCCTTTCAACCAACAATTTTTTTTCTTTTTTTTTTCTCAAAAGCCTCTGAAAAATTCCAGAAGCAAATTTTGATTGATCAGTTTGTGGAAACAAAACCCTTTCCCACCTTCCTCCCCCCCCCCCCCCCCCCAACCCCCCCCCCCCCCCCCCCCCCCCCAGCCTCATTCTCAATTGAAATTTAACCTGAACTTATGAGCATACTTGTAACACATAGCTTTGCATGTATGCCAAAAGGATTAATCATAGAGCATCGCCATTGGGGAAAAAAAAACTTTTTAAGATATATAAAAAGAAAAAAAAATCACCAGCTGGATACTCGCTGAATGGACCAGGAGAAAATTCTTATACAGACAATACTGACTGGATGAGTTCTATGTCCACCTTTGTCTATATACACAAATACAGCCCCATATTGTTGCTTGGGGAAAGAGGAGGAGGGAAAAAGGAAGGGTTAGTAAGAGCCTAGTGTCTGACACAGAATATATGCACTGTCACCACTTTACCAGACTGTGCCTCTGAGTTACCTCTAACATCTTTCAGGTGTGGTATTATTGAGCCGCAGTAAAACTACAGAATGAAGTTGTGCAAAAGAAAGTCCCAAGTGTGGCAACCTTTCAGTACAGCTGGGGAGGAGGGGGGGGGGGGGGTGCAGGGGATGAGAAGAGAATGATGACAGAGACGGCACTGAAGGTTGAAAGGGAGCTCCAACAAAACCAAGACATCAGCTGCAAGCCAGAATATCCTTCGAACTACCAAGAGAGGCAGTCTTCACACATCTGACTGAACCCCAGTTGAAATGTAAGACCTGGTGCCATGTGACCACCTCATGGATTCTAGGCACTGACTGCCAACTTTCAGGAGCTGAGCGTTGCAGAGGGTGGTTTGACTTGTAAACCTGAAAACAGTTTTACTCCTGACAGCCGGGTCTCCTCAATGTAGAGTTCAGCAAGAAAATGCACCTTCCATTGATAGCTGTACTCACAGAACACAGTGGTCCAGGAACTTTTTTGTTTTATCTGGCAAGAGAACAGACGACACTGAGAATTTCCTGTTACAGCAGATTTTAACCTGTCACTGGTTCAATTTTTTTTGTGGGCCTAGCAGGCCTACTGAAACTGTGAAGAACTTTAAGAGAGCAAAATAGCCATGTGATTTTGACAGAGGGATTACGACATGTTTCCCTTTTCCTCTTGTTACAAAGTCGCAGACTAACACTAAGTCATGATATACCATAGGAATCTTAGACTTGGTCAAATTCTGCACATAATGAGATGCATCATTATCACTGTATCAGGTGCCTGTCTAAATACTCACCCACTCTGAGTTCCTGACTTTGGTACATTATTGCTGTGCTTAGCCCCTGATCCCGCTACTCACCTCACCCTGCTCTTTAACCCCCACCCCCTTCCCCTCCACCCCCTCTCACCTCTCTCTGATTATCAATTATTATCGATCAAGAGCACAGACAGTCTTGGTGATTTTCCATCAAGCTTCTCGATCATCCACACTGAGAATTTCCCGTTTTCAGAATCTCTGGAACATCATGTTGGCTCTACTCAACATTTAATGATCCTTTTTTTTTTTATGACTCCAAAACCACATATTTCATAACAAAATGTTGATTTTTTTTTTCTTTCTTTGAATTAATTCCAAATTTCAAGAAAAATTTCTGAAATGGAGCAATTCATCGAAAATCTGAGTTTCTGTGATCTTTGTCAGTGTATAAAGATCTTTGCTTGTTTCATTTCTTAATAATCACATTTCACACTTATTTTAGATTAGTTTAATATTGTACTGACTAAATATGTGAAAAAATGTGATGGTTGACAAAAAAAGGAAGGAAAACTCTGTGTGTGTGTGTGTGTGTGTGTGTGTGTGTGTGTGTGTGTGTGTGTGTTTGAACCACAGCTTGTTCATGTTGAATGTGAATGTATATATGTCTGTTTACAAACAAATGCATATGAATTATATGTACATGTGCATATATATGCCTTCATTCAGACTGTATAGTCTGACTTCACAATATTTGCTCTAAGCAGAAACGTTCCTCATAAGCACATAGTTCCCTGGTATTTGCTTTAAACACGTGACATTTACACTATCATACACTCAACCCTCCGGACGCGGCCACTACAAACATTACAGCTGATCAAGGCACCATGACCAAACCAGTTTGATAATACGACAGATCTCATCTAGGAAACTTGTGGACTGACTATATATATATATATATCTCTCTCCTCTATCCTGCTGGCCACAACTGAAGCTCAGGATAAAAACAGAAAAAGCTGTGAAGATCTGAAAGAGACTGTCCATGAGCTCCCCCTAGGTGCCCTTCAGCTTACTGTCATGAAGTACTGGAACAAACATCATGAGACTAGAAAGGCACAGAGGAGAGCACTGACATTCACCATCATCAAACGGATCCTGGAAACGCCCTTTAAACTAGCTCCACACCAAAAATTTTAATGCATAGGTTATCCTTGGTTTACTTTTCTTCTTTCCACGAACTTCCATTAGGATCAGTTCAGACAAGTTATTTTTTCAATCACCCTCTGAACAGATCCTGGATCCCCTCCTTTGATCCGCATCCCCACCACCATTCCATGGGTTCACCCTAAGGCCTCCGCATCTCCACCACTATTCCATGGGTTCACCCTAAGGCCTCCGCATCTCCACCACTATTCCATGAGTTCACCCTAAGTCCTATGCATCTCCACCACTATTCCATGGGTTCACCCTAAGGCCTCCGCATCTCCACCACCATTCCATGGGTTCACCCTAAGGCCTCCGCATCTCCACCACTATTCCATGAGTTCACCCTAAGTCCTATGCATCTCCACCACTATTCCATGGGTTCACCCTAAGGCCTCCGCATCTCCACCACCATTCCATGGGTTCACCCTAAGGCCTCCGCATCTCCACCACTATTCCATGGGTTCACCCTAAGGCCTCCACATCTCCACCACTATTCCATGAGTTCACCCTAAGTCCTATGCATCTCCACCACTATTCCATGGGTTCACCCTAAGGCCTCCGCATCTCCACCACTATTCCATGGGTTCACCCTAAGGCCTCCACATCTCCACCACTATTCCATGGGTTCACCCTAAGGCCTCCGCATCTCCACCACTATTCTATGGGTTCACCCTAAGTCCTCCACATCTCCACCACTATTCCATGGGTTCACCCTAAGGCCTCCGCATCCCCACCACCATTCTATGGGTTCACCCTAAGGCCTCCGCATCCCCACCACCATTCCATGGGTTCACCCTAAGTCCTCCACATCTCCACCACTATTCCATGGGTTCACCCTAAGGCCTCTGCATCTCCACCACTATTCTGTGGGTTCACCCTAAGGCCTCCGCATCTCCACCACTATTCCATGGGTTCACCCTAAGGCCTCCACATTCCCACCACCATTCCATGGGTTCACCCTAAGGCCTCCACATTCCCACCACTATTCCATGGGTTCACCCTAAGGCCTCCACATTCTCACCACCATTCCATGGGTTCACCCTAAGGCCTCCACATTCCCACCACCATCCCATGGGTTCACCCTAAAGCCTCCGCATCCCCACCACCATTCCGTGGGTTCACCCTAAGGCCTCCACATCCCCACCACCATTCCATGGGTTCACCCTAAGGCCTCCGCATCCCCACCACCATTCCATGGGTTCACACTAAGGCCTCCGCATCCCCACCACCATTCCATGGGTTCACCCAAAGGCCTCCACATCCCCACCACCATTCCATGGGTTCACCCTAAGGCCTCCGCATCCCCACCACCATTCCATGGGTTCACCCTAAGGCCTCCACATTCCCACCACCATTCTATGGGTTCACCCTAAGGCCTCCACATTCCCACCACCATTCTATGGGTTCACCCTAAGGCCTCCACATTCCCACCACCACTCTGTGGTTCACCCTAAGGCCTCCGCATCCCCACCACCATACCATGGGTTCACCCTAAGGCCTCCGCATCCCCACCACCATTCCATGGGTTCACCCTAAAGCCTCCGCATCCCCACCACCATTCCATGGGTTCACCCTAAGGCCTCCACATTCCCACCACTATTCCATGGGTTCACCCTAAGGCCTCCACATTCTCACCACCATTCCATGGGTTCACCCTAAGGCCTCCACATTCCCACCACCATCCCATGGGTTCACCCTAAAGCCTCCGCATCCCCACCACCATTCCGTGGGTTCACCCTAAGGCCTCCACATCCCCACCACCATTCCATGGGTTCACCCTAAGGCCTCCGCATCCCCACCACCATTCCATGGGTTCACACTAAGGCCTCCGCATCCCCACCACCATTCCATGGGTTCACCCAAAGGCCTCCACATCCCCACCACCATTCCATGGGTTCACCCTAAGGCCTCCGCATCCCCACCACCATTCCATGGGTTCACCCTAAGGCCTCCACATTCCCACCACCATTCTATGGGTTCACCCTAAGGCCTCCACATTCCCACCACCATTCTATGGGTTCACCCTAAGGCCTCCACATTCCCACCACCACTCTGTGGGTTCACCCTAAGGCCTCCGCATCCCCACCACCATTCCATGGGTTCACCCTAAGGCCTCCGCATCCCCACCACCATTCCATGGGTTCACCCTAAAGCCTCCGCATCCCCACCACCATTCCATGGGTTCACCCTAAGGCCTCCGCATCTCCACCACCATTCTATGGGTTCACCCTAAGGACTCCACATCCCCACCACCATTCCATGGGTTCACCCTAAGGCCTCCACATCCCCACCACCATTCCGTGGGTTCACCCTAAGGCCTCCACATCCCCACCACCATTCCATGGGTTCACCCTAAGGCCACATTCTGTCTTCCCATCAGTTCAGTGGATTTTTTTGCTGACAGACAGACAAGCCAACACACGCAAGCGAATACATGACCTCCTTGACCGAAGTGATCAATCAATTATGTACCTCCTGAAGAGATTCAGGAGCCCAAGGCATTTGGCAAACAGAGAGAAAAGGGATCAAATCCATCATCATCTAACAATCCAGGCTGCAAATCTCTAAGTCCATACCTACACTACAATCTCTCTTCCTCCCTCACAACTCGTACATAGAGGCACACACACAGGTACCAATACACACCCATACATACAGTACAAAAATGTACATACGTGTGTAACAATAATAGATGCATGAGAAGTTGGCACACGCCACATTTCAGAATATATATGTGCATGGACCGAAAGTAGGTTGGACACTGCTTCTTGGCAAGGTGGTGGAGTGGATATTACATGATGCAGCATCAGAATCCTGAGTCCAGTTTGAACCTCATACAGTGGAAATCCCTTCTCCTTCCACTCAACCTTCCTTCAGAATGCAAGTCTTTCATTGACTGAGGTCCCATGTGCACAAAAACTACAGCTGCAAGGAATTATCCCTGCAATCTCTCCCTGACGAAATTCTGTAGAAAAATCCACTTTCGTTTAAAAATGAATAAATAAATAGAATTCAGGGAAAGCAAAGGGTGAAGTTGCACTGAAAAGCTCACTCTGATGAGAGCAATCTGAATTTAATACATAAAAATCAGTTATGATGAAGAAGTTGATTTGTTTTTTTTCAATTTCACTGGTCATTCCTTTACCACAGAAGGGACACAAAATGAGGAAATTCTTCCTAGTGATGCGTTTGGAAAAAAAAAAAAAAAGCGTTGGTGTCCTCGTTGTTTTCTTGATTCATTAACTCTACATAATTGTTTCCCATACACTGATTCAGATGAAAGTATCACTTCAGATAATAACTTTGACTGATTATATCAACAAACTGAAGGATTCCACTCTCAAAATAAGAACGTAATTTTATCATTCATTCAAATTTCAAAGCTTTATGAAAAGCACAATGTTGAGATGGACAGGTAGCATGCGTGCACGCCCGCATGCACACACACACACACACACGCACGCACACATGCACACACGCATGCACACACACATGCACGCACACACACACACACACACACAATTTACTGTTTACACATTACCTTGCTTTGGAATGTCGCACAAGTATTACTCAATTAATAGTAAACAAGTAGGGTAACTTTTGCTCCCATAAGAAAACCTAACACAGAGTAACTTTTATTCAAGACTGACTTTATTCAAGTTTAAAAGGCTGTGCCAGTCTTGAATAAAAGTTACTCTGTGTTAGGTTTTCTTATGGGAGCAAAAGTTACCCTACTTGTTTACTGTTTATTGTTTACTGTTCCCTGCCTCATTTCATTTTCAATTTTATTACTCAATTAGTTCAGAAATTTTCTCTCCCTCCCTCCTTTCTTTTTCTGTCTTTCTTTTGCATCTCGTCTCTTTCTAAGTCTCTTTTCTATCTCTCCCTCTCTCTCTTTCTCTCTCTCACACATGTGCACACACTTGCAATTGCATGCACACAAACTAAACAGACACCTCAGTTGTTTATCTTCATTTTCCATTTTTCCCTGCAATCTCTCTCATTCACTCATGATCTGTTTGCACTCTTACTCCCAGTGGAAAGACAAAGATCTAAAGAAAACACACATGTTTGTCACACTCAGTCTCAGAATTACCACATAAAGTCACTTACACACACACACAGTGATACATATGCATACATGTACACACACACACACACACACACACACACACACACACACACACACACACACACAGAGTCATACATGTCACATACTAGTAGTAATGGATGTAATTACACACACACACACACCCCTCTCCTAACAGACACTTTCTCCTTTCCTGGTCAAGTAATACTGACCACTTTCACTCTTTGTGAAGACATTTGTCACACACAAATGATAATCGTACATATCTACGCACATTATATAATTATTATTATATTGGGTATTTATATAGCGCCTATCCTCGGTCACAGACCAAGCTCTAAGCGCTTTACAATAAACACACTACCTCACTCACTCAACGGGCTGCCTACCCAGGTAGAGCCGGCCGAAGAGCAGCCTACTGGCGCTCATTCAGTCGTTTCCCGTACCATTCAAATATCAGTCACTCATTTTCATTTATCTCATTTATTCCTCCAGTTTCTCACATAGGATGCATGCGATGTTTATACGTGTCCTCCATTTCCATCGGTACACGATGGCACACGATAACGGTAAGTGACAATTTTTGTGGCTTGGTAAGAAATACATCAATTTTGCCAGGGCACATGCACATACAATCAGACATGCATGGTACATGTGAAACGGATACTCTCTCTCTCTTTGATATTTAATGTCATTCAGCCTTCTCTTACAGAAATGAGTGAAACTGAAGAACCACAGATGCATACGTGCACACACACACACACACACACACCTGTATAAAAAGACACACACACACACACACACACACACACACACACACACACACACACACACACAAAACAGAAACAGTACACACAATTGACTTACTTCAAACTCCTGGCATATTCCTGTTCCACTGTTGCTCTTTGGTTCAGAAAGTTCATGAATTTCTCACAGAAGTCAAGGCCTTTCTGTGTGTGTCCTCCCACATTGTCATACTGGTCCTGAACAAAAATAAAATTGTGCAAATCAACAATCAGTATTTAAAGAATAAATAGAAACTGGCAATGACATTCCATCTGTCATGAGGCTCAGCATATATGGGAAACAAAAACAGAGCTATACACACATTGATTCCAGATAGACTTTGATTCCAGCAAAGGTGTATATATATACATATATATATATATATATAATAAAAAAAAAACTTGTAATACTAATTGTTGTATACAAAGTAGTATCTATGCAGGGTCCTTACTGGTTATCAAGACCAAAATTCTATTCTCCTTCTTCTTCCAGTAATGTCCACCTGCTGAGTATTCGGCAATTACTGACATGCTGGAGGGTCAATGAGCAGCTTGAGAAAAAAAAAAAAAAACAAAGAGATTTACGTGGAGGATCTGGTCACCTTCGAAATGAAGGAGGCCAGGGTGGGGGATCTGACGACTTCTGCGGACAGGTCGTTCCAGTCGCGGATGGTATGGGGAAGAAGGCATGCTTACGGTAGTCTGTGCGAGTAGTGATGTGCTGGAATTGCATGTTGTGGCTTCTTCTGCTTGTGGGTGGCAGGGGCTTCAAGTCTTTGCATTTCACACATGCTTGACCGTTTTGGATTTTATAATTATATAGCATGGAGAGTCTGCACATGCGGCGGCGTTCTTGGAGCGTGGTCCACTGCAACTCTTCAAGCATGTCGTTTACTCTGGATGTGTTTCTATGCCGGTTCAGGACAAAACGCACCGCCCTTCGCTGGATCTTCTCGATGTTGAGGATGGGCTTGGTGGTGTAGGGGTCCCAAACACAGCAGGCGTACTCGACAATGGGTCTGACCAGCGCCTTGTATGCCAGCTCCTTGGTCTTGCTGGAGCACAGCTTTAGGTTTCTCCTCAGGAATCCTAGTGTTTTATTTGCCTTGGCACAAGTGTTGTTGACGTGGGCATTCCAGGAGAGGTTGGTCTGCAGCGTGACCCCAAGATACTTTATAGAGGATACTCTCTCTAGGGTATGACTGTGGAGGGTGTATTTGGTGTTGGCATTCAGTGGCTTCCTACTGCGGGTCAAAGGCAGCTGGCTGCATTTGTCCGGGTGGAATGCCATGTCCCACTTGCTCTCCCAGTCTTCCAACTTGGCGAGATCCTCTTGGAGTTTTGCCGGGTCTTCAGGGCAGACGATCAGTCGGTACACTACGGTGTCGTCAGCGAATAGGCGGGAAGTGGAGGAAATTCTTGTTGGAAGGTCATTTATATATGTGAGGAAGAGACAAGGTCCAAGCACTGTTCCCTGGGGCACCCCGGATTTCACGCGGATATAGCCAGACTGTGCACCATTGACCACCATGGCTTGTTTGCGGTCGCTGAGGAAGCTTGCTATCCAGCTGTTGGTGCTTCCACGGATCCCGTAGTGGTCTAACTTGTGGACAAGTAGGCTGTGATTCACACGAGAAGGCTTTAGCAAAGTCCATGATAATGACGTCGGATGCAACGCCGCTCTCCATCGCTGATGAGACTTCTTCTATGAAATCCAAGAGCTGCGTCTCCCAGGAGCGGTGCTTGCGGAAGCCATGTTGTTGGTCGGACAGTATGTCGTTCGACTCCAGGTGGCGCATGATAGCACTGACTAGGACATGCTCCAGGACTTTAGCAGGGACGCTGGTTAGGGAGATTGGACGGTAGTTAGATGCCTTATAATGCTCTCTCTTTTTGAACACCAGGGTAACCAGTGCCTCTCTCCAGTCCTGTGGCACCCCGCCAGTTTGCAGTGAGGACCTGTAGATGGCGGCCAGGATAGGCGCAACTTCTTTAGCCAGTTCTTTCAGCACTCAGGGAGTAATACCGTCTGGGCCTGATGCTTTTGCGGGGTTGAGGTTCCTCAACAGCTTTTCAATGCCATACTATTAGTATTACTTACAGTTACATGTTATGCTGAGAAATTTGACTGATCACAAATTTGCTGTTTTCACCAACAAATTGTAAATCTTTAAGTCCAGTAATCTCAATTGCTGAAAAGGCTCTTTCAATGATGCCTACACCAAGCGTTTGTTTCTCTTTTCTTTATTTCCATGATTTTCCATGACTTTGATCATAATTCCCTGACTTTCCAATCCTGGAAGCTTAATTTTTCTTTTAAGTTCCATGATTTTCCATGATTTCCAACATCCTTCATGGACTTGTATGCACCCTGTAAGTGTAAATGTCATCTAACAATGTCACGTTTTCCCTGTAAGTGTAAATGTCATCTAACAATGTCACGTTTTCCCTGTAAGTGTAAATGTCATCTAACAATGTCACGTTTTCCCTGTAAGTGTAAATGTCATCTAACAATGTAAGTGTAAATCTCATCTAAAATGTCACATTTTCCCTGTAAGTGTAAATTTATGTCATCTAACGATGTCACGTTTTCCCTGTAAGTGTAAATGTCATCTAACAATGTCACGTTTTCCCTGTAAGTGTAAATTTATGTCATCTAACGATGTCATGTTTTCCCTGTAAGTGTAAATGTCATCTAACAATGTCACGTTTTCCCTGTAAGTGTAAATGTCATCTAACAATGTCACGTTTTCCCTGTAAGTGTAAATTTAATGTCATCTAACAATGTCACGTTTTCCCTGTTAAGTGTAAATGTCATCTAACAATATCACGTTTTCCCTGTAAGTGTAAATGTCATCTAACAATATCACGTTTTCCCTGTAAGTGTAAATTTAATGTCATCTAACAATATCACGTTTTCCCTGTTAAGTGTAAATGTCATCTAACAATGTCACGTTTTCCCTGTAAGTGTAAATGTCATCTAACAATGTCACGTTTTCCCTGTAAGTGTAAATTTAATGTCATCTAACAATATCACGTTTTCCCTGTTAAGTGTAATTGTCATCTAACAATATCACGTTTTCTCTGTAAGTGTAAATGTCATCTAACAATATCACGTTTTCCCTGTAAGTGTAAATTTAATGTCATCTAACAATATCACGTTTTCCCTGTTAAGTGTAATTGTCATCTAACAATATCACGTTTTCCCTGTAAGTGTAAATGTCATCTAACAATATCACATTTTCCTTTCATTTACTGTCTCATCTTTTCTGCCCCTTCAGTTGCATTACTCCCATCCTGCTCATTCCAGTCAGCTCATAAACAACCACACCCAGGCTCCTCTTAAAAGAACTCTCACCACCAGCAGCCAACATGGCGCGGTCAAAATAAGGCTGCCATGGCATTTAAGGCAATGAACCAAAATTGACACATGTACATCTCAGAATTACTCATTTACTGATGTTGTGTGAATAATTCTTTATCTAAATCTTAATAAAACACAGACAGGGAAAGAGAGAGCAAACAGCAATGCATACAAGAGGCATTCTAACAATGAACACCAAAAAGCTTATTCATACAGAAGCGATAATACACTCGATTCTTGAAAAATAATTATACTGATTACAGTTTAGGAGGAACCCATAACTGACTAACTTCGATTACCATAAACCTTCTGTTGTACTATAACCATGGATCACTGTGGACACCCTGTGGAATCTTCACTCATATTCATGTTCTACAATAGTTTGTAACATACTGTACACATGTGCATATCTATTCAAATACTGTGCTGACTTCTGTGAACACATACATTTACTGATTCAGCTGTTTTAATTCAGGATTTTTTAAATCTAATAAGAAACAGAAGTTGATCAAAAATGGAAAAATATGGTCCCTGAATTTAAAGAAAAAACCTTAAGTAGAATCCAAACCACATGATGATCAGTACCCTAGCTGTTCAAAATCAATACAACAAACAAGATTCACCCTCCCCACCCCCATCTCCTTTTTTTTTAATGAAAAGGCATAGGAACCAGGGGGTAGGAAGGTGGTTGAGGCAGATCAAGAAGCAGATCTGTTATAGTCTCATTTATTTTTGCTTCCTGCATAGTTACAAGAGAGATTGCTGAAAGAACCCTGTTACGGTCGCACTTAGCAAAACACTAGTTACAATATTAAAGGAAGAAAAATTAGGTAACAACACTGCAGTCTGTCTTATGCCTGTGGTTTTAACATAACAGCATCGACTGTGAACACATAACTTGAACAGAAGTCTGTCTCGTCTTGCTGATCAATGCTGTAGTTTGTGAACTTCTAAGATAAGAAAATCTGTCTGTTCTTATCTGCAGAGAGCGAGAGTCTGGTAATTCATTTACCAAATGTTCTTGAACTTTTTTTTCTTCTTTAATACGCTGATCCCCAATAATATCCACTCAACATACTCTCATGGATTACTGATTTTCTAAGTAACAGACAACAATATGTTAAAGTTGGGAATCAAGTTTCTGAGCTTGGGAAAGTTACTAGTGGGGTCCCCCAAGGTAGTGTCCTGGGACCCACTCTGTTTATTTACTGTAAGCAGACATAAATGATATGCCTGATGTTGTTAGTAGTCTTGTCAAAATCTTTGCTGACGATACAAAGTTTATACCCCCATTGAGTCAGTTGATAATTCCACTGAATTACAGAAGAGTATTGATGAACTTTTTGCATGGACAAATGCCTGGCAGATTAAATTTAACAATACAAAGTGTAAAGTTCTTCATGCTGATAAGAATAACCCTATGTATGATTATTATTTGGAAGGTGTATTGCTTGAAGAGACTAATGCTGAAAAAGATGTGGGAGTGACAACAGACCCTGATTTATCATTTGATAAACACATTAATGAAACCATTAAAAGGGCAAATAGACTAGCACAGTAGCAGGGATAGCAGTGGGCAATACTCAGTGATTGTGAAGTAATGGTGCCATTATTTAAAACATTAGTCAGACCTGTTATCGAATATATGGCAATGCTGTATGGACAACAAATTTGAAAAAACACAGTAATCCCATCAAAGATATTCTGAGAAGATTTACAAAAAAGATTAGTGGTCTGCAGAAGTATTCATATGAACAAAGGCTTCAGTTTTTTAATGACCAAGTTTGGAAGACAGGCGCTTACGTGGCGACATGACTAAAACTTACAAACTTACATATTGATTTTATGACATCAAAACCACTGACACACTATTTCAGTTGAATACAGAATCTACAACTAGAGGGCACCTGTTCAAACTAAGCAGCAAACTTTTTCACTAACAGAATTATTAATACTTGGAATAACTTGCCAGTCAATGTTGCTGAACCAGAAACTGTTAAAACTTTCAAAAACCGTCTTCAAAAACACTGGGTACACCTTATGTATCAAACAAATATTGACTTGCATTGATTCAACATTTTAAAACCATGCATGAGCTTTATGAAAGTGCGAGAAAAAGACCCAAATATTCCTCGCAAAAAAACTTATAAAATGATAATCCACATTGAGCAGGCTAAATGCTGGAAATGCCTACGATGCCACTGATATGATACAATATATGATATTGTCTCCAACGACTACACACTGAATAACGTCATGAACACGCATTGATAACGAGAGTGTTTTCTCTTTCGTTACTGCTAAGACTTTTCTTCTTAAATCTTTCTTGGTGTGTAGTCGATAGGGCCACACTGTGGCATAACATCGACGGACAGATACGTTGAATAAACGTTGAACGAGCACTAGTGTCCTGTACAATTGGGGCTTTTCAGTTTCAGTTTCTGGTCTGATTCATTGGGCAAAATAAGCATTCTTTTAGCCTGGACTTTTATGAATGGCTTTTTTTCTTGAACGGTTGGTCTACGTCTACGGAGAAACGCCAGATGTATCTTAGCCATAGGCCTATTCGAAATCAAAAAGCATTTTGATCGCTTCAAAAATAATTCCACTGCAAGTTTATTCTTCTTCTTTCTTTGAGTGTCCACCTTCATCGAGTTGTTTATAATTACACAGCGCTACAAAAATTAAGAAACTGATAATGGGATGTTACAATCTACAGATCTTTATCTTGGCCCTGGTAGTTGCTTAGTCTGACGTCTGGTAGCGACTGCCTAGTGCACTGCAAGTGATGCGAGGTGGGATGGGACCGACAGATCATTGATCAGCTTGTAAAAGAAACTAGTTGAGAAGTAGCAATCAAACAGAACGAACCCAAAGCTCGGCGCCCCAACTCATGGTTGCATCTGGTCTTCCAAATAAAACGGAAACAATACAAGCACAGTCAAACTCCAAGACGACTGACTCCACAGATGTGATGCTCTTCCTACTTCCGATCTGATCATCAATCTAAAATGGCGGATGTGTGAGTCATGGACTGTTGCTCTTAAAATTCGAAATACAATGTCCAAGACACAAATAAAAGCTATCCTATGCATGCACGTGCGAATGAAACCATAATTTGGACTACAATTACGCATAAAATCCACTAACAATCTGGGCGATGCCGAGATAATATGAATGATTGTACAAAAGCTTTGACAAGGGGCATAACCCTTACATTATTTTTTTTAGTTTGAACAGATTTATCTACTCCTGGGTAATATTGTTAACATTTTGACAGGATCAAGCCAATCTTGCTGACTGCAGACTGCTGTCAAAATACTGTTTCTGTATATGTTTGAAATACTAGATAAGTATTAGCGCGCTTGCTGGTCTGAGGACACCGACGGAAAGTAGCCCGACTTACCATGCTGAGAAAGATCCTTAACAACGAGGCCGCATTCAGCATGGACAAGATCAACTACGCCTCCTCACGAAGACGACGTTGCCACCCTCAACAACTTGTTCAGATGTAGTGCAGGACAGACTACAGACGATATTCTTTCCTTCCGAACACCATCCAGGAATGGAACGAGCTGTCTAGTACTACCGTGGCAGCTGACACTCTGGACACCTTCAAGTCCAGAGTGCCACCCAGTAGTTAGTTTAGTAGGTAGGTTGGCCCCCCTCCCCACTCTCCTCCCCCCCCCCCCCCCCTTTTTTTGTGTGTGTTGTTGTTGTTGTTGTTGTTGTGATGTAGTAGTCTGCCAGGTAAACCCACTTAGTATTTAGGAGTTAGGGTTAGGTTTTATTCTCACTATCTAGGTCTTTCACTTTAGTAGTAGTAGTAGTAGTAGTAGTAGTTAGTAAGGGGACAGGCTGATATACGTAGCCTAGGCCTCGCGGCCTTTCTTGAAATCCACATCCATGAATTGTTTAGTATTCTGAATTGGTTTGTTGCATATGCGCACATTGGTTTGTTAATCAAATTCAAATAACAATTTAGTGAATTTATGATCCGCATCAAGGAGATTTTTAAATGAGTTAGTAGATTGTGCAAACTTGGTATTAGTTGGTAGATCATTCCAAAGATGTGTTATTCTTTTTTCAAAAAACCATTTTACGTTTATTAGTCTGACAGTGTTCAATGGAGATTTTCCCATCTGACTTCCTTGTAATACTATCAGTATATAATTTGAAGAAATCCTCTATTTGTACATCCACCATATCGTTAAATATTTTATAGACTTCGATCAGATCACCGCGGATACGTCTACCTTTTAAGGAGTGTAAGTTTAAGTATCTTAGCCGTTGTTCATAATTCATATTTTTGCATTCCCGTAGTAGCTTTGTAGCCCTTCTTTGCACTTTCTCTACTGCCTTTGACTGCCTTTTGAGTAAGGGATACCATATGATATTTCCATATTCTAAGTGCGGCCGTACTAGACTTTTGTACAATTTCAATAATATATCTTTATTCAAGTATGTGAAGGTTCTCTTTATTAGTCCTATCATTTGGTTTGCTTTATTGATGATTTTATTGATATGTACATCGAAAGAAAGTAGTGGGTCAAAAATAACACCAAGATCTTTTTCTTCCTCACACTCATTTATTTCATTTTCTTGTCCATTTACCTTCATATAATATTTATGATTTGGGTTTGTTTTACCATAGTGCATAACACTACATTTGGATACGTTGAAATGTAAGTTCCATTCATTAGACCATTCTTGTAATGAGTATACATCCCTTTGTATTTTTGTATGATTGGTAGGATTTCCATACAGTTTCGTGTCATCAGCAAAAATCTTGCAATTGCTTTGGACAGATTCTGGAAGATTGTTTATGAATATAGTGAAAAGTATGGGTCCTAGGATACTGCCTTGAGGTATACCACTTAGTACATCTGATCTTTGTGAGGTGGCGTCATTTATCCTTACTTTTTGTGTTCGTCCAGACAAAAAAAGCCTGGATCCAATTCAGTACATTTCCTGTAATCCCATAACCTTTCAACTTCTCCAGAAGCCTACAATGCGGTACAGTGTCGAAAGCTTTCTGAAGTCTAAGTAGACAACATCAAATGATGCTTTTTGCTCAATATATTCTGTAAAATCTTCCATTGTTAAAAGAAGCTGTGTCATACAAGACCTTTTTTTTTTTCTAAACCCGTGTTGACAATCTGAATACAGATCATTGTCCTGAAAATGATTGACAATACAGTCTCTTATTATAGTTTCTAGAACTTTACACACTACACATGTCAGACTAACAGGTCTATAATTTCCAGGCTAATTTTTTTTTTTATCCCTTTTTAAAAATAGCTGTAACTTCTGCAGTTTTCCAGTCTTCTGGTAAGACTTCTTCTTCTAAAGTTTTATTAAATAAGTGACAAAGTGGTTTTGATATTTCTTTACATATTTCCTTTAAGACCCTGGGGAATGCCATCAGGTCCTTGAGCCTTATTTGGGTTCAGTCCTTTGAGTAAGTTCTCTACAGCTAATGGAGTTATCACAATGTCAGCAATAGCAGCTCCCCTAGATTTTGAACATTCATCTATATTGGGTACAGAGGATGTGTCCTCTCTGGTAAAGACACTGGAAAAGAATGTGTTTAAGGTATTAGCCTTAAGTTCATCTGTATTTGACAATGACCCATCAGTATTCTTTAGAACTTGTACACCTGTATTCATTTTAGTTTGTTCTTGAACATACTTCCAAAAGCTTTTGGGGTTTTCCTTGGCTCCATTTGCTACATTTTTTTCGTCTTTTTTACGAGCCCTTTTAATTTCTTTATTACATTTATTCCTGGCTTTAATATAGTATAGTTCTTGTATGATTGACTAGTTTTTTTCTCTAAATATTGTTTAAAATACTTATATTTACTTTTTATTTTCCTAAGTATTTTAGGTGTCATCCAAATTGGTTTAGTTCTCTTGTTTTGTTTTTGTTTTATTTTGGGAATACAGTTATCCATAGCATTCAGTACTTTCTCCTTAATGAAGGATCATTCATCATTTATATTATTATTTTCCACCTTTTCCCACTCAACATCATTGATCATCTCTCTCAGCCTGTTATAGTTCCCTTTATTCAGATAGTTCCCTTTATTCAGATTGAATCTATACTTATTGTTTTCTCGTTGTTTTTTGTTATTACTGTAGAGTTGAAATAAAAGTATATCATGATCGCTTTTCCCAAGTGAGGCAATGTGTTCAATCTCCAAGATCCATTGGCTGTCATTTACCAGTATCAGATCTAGTATATTGGGCGTTTCTCCTTGTCTGTGTCTAGTTGGATTTTTTACCTTCTGAATCAGAAATGAATCTCGGATACATTCTACAAATTCATCGTTTTCCTCACCTTCCCACCGGCCATCCCACCTGATAGAAGGAAAGTTGAAGTCCCCTACAATGCACACGTTGTCAAAACCATGAAGTTCTTTAGATTTCAGAATTTGAAATAACTTATTTTTATTGTCATGTCCTGAGCTACCGCTTCTATATATGCACCCAATTAAGATTTTCTCTCCATTTTCGCTTCGGAACTGACACCATACACTCTCTTCAAACCCAACAGAATAAAAAATATCACATTCAAAAGCTTTAAGATTTTTGTTTAAATGTAGGGCTACCCCCCCCCCCCCCCCCCCCCCCTTTTTATTATCCTTATTTATAAAAACATCATAATCTGGTATAAACATTTCCTTTTCGCATTTATTTTTGGTATTCTTCGGCCAAATCTCGGTCAGGCCAATAATATCTGGCTTATACCGTTCTAACCTTATAAATTCATCTTTTTTTATTTCTAAAAGCATCCACATTACTGTATAAAAAGGTCACACCATTAAAAGAATTTTTTACCAGACTTATTTACACTAGATTTACAAGTATTTACATTAGAAGAAGCTGGTCTATGTACATTGCTAGGACTAGATCTTGATTGTCAGTGGTTATTGCTTTCGTCCGGTGTTGCCTTACCATTCTCAGAATTCTTTCTATCCACAATTCTTTTTTCTCACTCTGCAATCATCTCAAAAGTTCTACAATGGCAGAAAAATCAACATGATGATTGAGGCCATTCAACTGGATGATGATGATGATGAGAGAAACAAAAAATTATGGCGCATTTTGAAAGATGCGCAACCACTAAACATTGCCGATGTCATACAAATAAATGACGCTGTCCTGTCACGCGAGATAATTATTACTGCACCGCACGTGAAATGTTACTGCTGAGAGTCCAGTTTTCATGTCGATACTGCTATACATCCCAGTTCCACGAAAAAAAAAATCGCAACAGTCTTATTACCGTGAAGAAGTTTGCAGCTGCAATGACAACACAATTTTTCGTCACAAAAGTAGGCTACACTTGCCACTCCATATTTCCCACCAGTCTCAGGATATTCTGATTCATTCTCCAGCAAATTTGTTGGCAGCTGTTAGACTGTTTGCGTGGTTGTTGATGCAAATTGTTTACAAATGATGGCATACACACTGAACGTGCAACTGTATGAGATGTGGTCTCAGTGACTCTGTTCCGTTTTCATCTATATTCCAAACAGTAGGTATATGACTGCGCGCACGGACACACACACACACACACACACACACACACACACCAGAGAGAGAGAGAGAGAGAGAGAGAGAGAGAGAGAGATCATTGGAGTAACAGACATTTTACAATAGCGACACTGATGTCAGATAATTTAATATACCCGTCCAGCAATACCGGCAATTAAATTTGAGTCCACTCGGTCGACTGACAAAATGTAGGAAATATACCGACGAGAAAAAAAAAGTCACAAAAGAAAATCAAGTCACCTAGGAAAATAAAGTTGCAGAAGGAAAGTCACAACTTTATTAACTCGCTTCCAAATTTCCCCGTTGAGTCACCTGTTCCAACCGACATTTTGCAGCAGTTCTTCAAAGGTCTTCTTGCCATCCTGTCATGATGTACAGATTTTTGTTGCCCGCTCCTGCATCTGAACATCGCATCATTTAACACCTTCTACATGTAATGTTTGTTACAGAGGGGAGAGGAACATATCTGGCGTGGACAGCATCACACAGGTTTGTTCAATAAGGGGATGGAAACACGTTCTACATGTAATGTTTGTTACAGAGGGGAGAGGAACAAATCTTGCGTGGACAGCATTAAACATGTTTGTTCAATATGGGGATGGAAACACGTCTGGTCTGGAAAGTATTGTACAGGTTTGTTCCGGGGGCGGGGGTAGGGATGGGGGGATAGATTTCGGGCCAGAGAGCATCACGAAAACTTGTTACAGAGGGAGGGTAGACATGACTTTGAGAGCATCACAGTGGTCTGTTACAGAGGGAGGATACACATGACTTTGAGAGCATCATCCAGGTCTGTTACAGAGGGAGGATACACATGACTTTGAGAGCATCATCCAGGTCTGTTACAGAGGGAGGATACACATGACTTTGAGAGCATCATCCAGGTCTGTTACAGAGGAGGATACACATGACTTTGAGAGCATCATCCAGGTCTGTTACAGAGGGAGGATACACATGACTTTGAGAGCATCATCCAGGTCTGTTACAGAGGGAGGATACACATGACTTTGAGAGCATCACACAGGTCTGTTGCAGAGGGAGGATACACATGACTTTGAGAGCATCACAGTGGTCTGTTACAGAGGGAGGATACATATGACTTTGAGAGCATCACAGTGGTCTGTTACAGAGGGAGGATACACATGACTTTGAGAGCATCACACAGGCCTGTTACAGAGGGAGGTTACACATGACTTTGAGAGCATCACACAGTCTGTTACAGAGGGAGGATACACATGACTTTGAGAGCATCATCCAGGTCTGTTACAGAGGGAGGATACACATGACTCTGAGAGCATCACCCAGGTCTGTTACAGAGGGAGGATACACATGACTTTGAGAGCATCACACAGGTCTGTTACAGAGGGAGGATACACATGACTTTGAGAGCATCACACAGGCCTGTTACAGAGGGAGGATACACATGACTTTGAGAGCATCACACAGGTCTGTTACAGAGGGAGGATACACATGACTTTGAGAGCATCATCCAGGTCTGTTACAGAGGGAGGATACACATGACTTTGAGAGCATCATGCAGGTCTGGTTTGTTTCATATTCAGGCTGGCTCCCCCATTGCATAACTGGTATATTCCAACGCCACTGTTTCAGATTGTGTCCAAACATCTTCTGCATTACCGTCCAGGTTGCGTGTCTTCTACATTACCTTCTAGGTCGAATCTAACTTTCTAGATTATGTCAAATCTTCTAGGTTAATTGTGTCTAGTTGCTTTTAACATTGCCTTTCAATTAGTTCAACCGCTTCTCCTTCACCTGTGCCCGCTCGCCACCTCCAGTTAGCTCTTACGTCTTCGTGAAAATTGTAAATGGACTGCAGTTTACTTCATTCCGCACAAACAAGACAGTGTTTACTTGAGAAAATTGTTGAAAATACCATGCTAGTTTTTCTTAAGCATTATTTTGGAAAATGTTGAATTTTTCCAGATTAATGTTGTGCTCTGTAACTTTCTCAGTTTACGAAGCAGGTTCTTTTTGAAAACTGTTGAAAATATTACGTCACTTTTTACAGCGATTATTTTGGACATTTTTGAATCTTTCGAAATCAATTTAATGGTGTGCTCTAAACCTTGCTCAGTTTACGAAGCAGATTCTTGTAACCTTACCTCCCTGCCTGCTCCATCCTTTTTTCTCACATACACAGGCCTACATACATACATGTGTGCGTGTGGTTGTATTCGAGCGCGTATGCGTGGTGTTGTGTTGCCTTTTTCTTCGTCATATAGGTAACCCTTATCTAATAATTCTACTTTGTGTATGTAGAATACACATAAACATCAACACAGATGGACAGCGTGACCGGTAAATAAAGAAACCAAACAATCCTATGATCTTTCATTTGATGTTATTGTGAATATTTGTATATGTGCATGTATGTTCAAGTTTGCACGCTCGCGTCATGACAATGTTTGTGAGCATTCAAACTTCTTTCAAGGGTCCGTGATGTACATGTGACTGTGTAACAACTTTCATTTGCTATCCTCACTTTCACCTGAGCTGAATGTCGTGCGTGTTAATGGGATTTACAGTGTGATTTTCACTTCATCATTCAGTTTGTTTTAAGCTATATCCATTTTTTTTCTTTGGCTGTGTTAATAAAGCATGACCTCCGCATCAGTCAGAGCTCCATCTACACTGCTGAGCTGACAGCCTTGGTCATGGCTCTTAAAATGGTCTGTAACTCCAAACATAAATATTTCTTCATTTTATCAGACTCCCTTTCTCTGTTTTGGAGGCCATTGACGGCCGTAATCTCAAGCACCCTCAGCTGCTGAAAGCTTTCGAACTGTACACCTCTCTGGAATCAGATGGATACAACATAGTTTTTGCTTGGGTTCCCAGCCATGTGGGCATTCGAGGCAACGATCGAGGTGGTTGATCAACTTGCCAAGACTGCCACAAAGAAAAAGTTGAGCAGGTTGTCTATCCCTCACACTGATCTGAAACTCCAAACACAGGCTTATATCAAAGACCTCTGGCAAGAGGAATGGAACTCGCAGACGGATAACAAACTGTACAAAACCCGTCCAAACCTGAACGAGTTTTTACCATGTTCCCAAGGTGGCCGTAAAGACGAAACAGTTTTGTGCCGTTTGCATACAGGCCACTCGTTTTACACCCATTCTTATCTTTTAAAAAGGTGCAGAAGCTCCATGGTGCATGCCATGTCATGTTCCACTCACAGTAAGACATATTCTTCTAGAATGTTGGGACTTGTACGATGTGAGACATAAACACTGTAGGCCTACAGCAGACTCCATGAAAACTTTGTTCAGAGATGTCCCGCCTGACGTGATCTTTGAATTTCTGAAAGAGATTAACATTTTTTATCTGATCTAAGATTTTACGGAAGAAAGATTTTTAACAAAGTTTTTGGTGCGTTTTTAGAATGTGTGTTTTAAAGAGATGTGTGAATTTTTTTTTTTTTTTTTTATGACTTGTGGGTTGACTTCAACGTGGTAACAGCCCTGATATGGCCCTTTGCGGTCGGCTGGGCTATAAGCAACATTACCTTACCTTACCTTCCCTATCAATCTAAAGAATAGATTAAAAAAAAAAACAAGAAAAAAACAAAAAGAGGCAATTATTCCCTCACAAAAAGAACGGGTCCCTCAGTGATGACCCACGACATAGGCCCTACGTACAATACAGGCAGTGCTACAGAAAAGCGTGGGTCCCTGAAGACCCACGACTCACAGCAAAGCTTTATTCCTTCACAAAAAGCGTTGCTCCCCGGAAACCCTTAACGTACAGTGCAAAAAACTGATTTTTAGCGACGTACGGCGGTGGAGGTCATAGCTAACCAGGTATTTCGGTGGCCGGAACGGCTTAGTTGGTAGAGCGCCGGACTCGTAATCTTGGTGTATCCTGGGGTTGCGGGTTCGAATCTCCGCCGGGCCGTTTCGGTACAGAGGGGTTTTCCATCGGAGTTAACTTTGGTTCTGACCCTATTTCCCAAACAGTCCTTCGAATGAGACTATAAACCGAAGTTCTGAGTGTGAAAGCATGCATAACATCTTGCACAGTACAATCCCGTGAAAGCACGCATAACATCTTACACAGTACAATCCCAAAAAAAATCAGCACACATATACATAGAATAAGCGATCCTCCTATCGAAGGGGTGGGGGTGGGGGTGGGGGAGAGAGAGAGAGAGAGAGAGAGAGAGAGAGAGAGAGAGAGAGAAACAGTTACATTCTTTTTGTAAAATATTAATATACAGCAAGCTGCTAAGGATGATAATTAGACAACTACAATGCATAAAAATATCAACATTTTTTTCCTTGTACATTTTCATGATGTGGTTACAAGGCAAGACGAGAACGAACAGTACTACAATCAGTTATCAGTTAGCGACAATGAATTCCTAGCATCAATAGAATCAGAAGAGAGAGAGAGAGAGAGACAGACAGACAGACAGACAGACAGACAGACAGACAGAGACACAGAGAGAGAGAGAGAGAGAGAGAGAGAGAGAGAGATTATTTACGAGGATAAGAGATAAGACTGACGCGCGTTTTTACATCCAGTCCTCGCCCTGAGTAGGGACTACAACATGCAGTGAAATGAGTTAATGTATGAAAGCAAATAAACAAAGCAGTCATGCAATCATAATGAAAAGAGAAGAGAAATGAAGAAAAAATAATGAAGGGGAAGAAGAGGAGTGGGGTGGGCTGGGGTGCGCTGGGGGAGCAAACAGAAATGTACTACAACGTCCAACAATTAGCATGTATAAAAACAGACAATAGAATGAATATGAGAGAGAGAGAGAGAGAGAGAGAGAGAGAGAGAGAGAGAGAGAGAGAGAGAGAGTTGCACTTAAGTTGGGTATAGAGGGTGATTTTGTGTATGTGAGAGGGGGTGGGGTAGGGGGCTTGGTACTATCTGCAAGTAATATCAGGGGCAGTTGATAGTTTTATGTCCCGGGCACTCCCGCGGCACCTATCGTTCCTCTTTCCTTTGTTCGTTTGTCCCTTGGCTGCAGTACACAGAAACTGCTGAGCCTGTTTCACCCAAACTTCGACAAAGCAGGGAATCAGAATGAGGGCTGGGGCCGAACGTGTTCAACACTGGGGCGGATTTGTGCTGTGGGTCTGCATCGACCTGCGGGTCCGCCAGGATCATGATGATGATATACACGGGGAATAACTCCTAACTTAAGTTAATGCCAGCTATTATCGCCCCTCACCTTAGCCGTCGTTTTGTTTGCATCACGTCTGATCAACACCTTAACATTATCAATGCGTGTGTGTGTGTGCGCGCGCACGCGCGCGTGCGTGTGTGTGTGTGTGTGTGTGTGTGTGTGTATTGTGGAGGTAAAAATGGGGTGAGTGGGGGTTTTGTGGGCGAGATGAACGGTTTTTTTTTTGTTTTTTTTTTAACTTACTTCATTCTGTATTATGATCGATTGCATTATGTAGGATCACCTTGTTTGGGGAATGTTTGGCGTGAAAATTAGAATATTACTGTAGCCATTACTTTTACTATATACTGCATTTCGTCCCTGATGTTTTTATTGTCACAGTTTTCCTGATTGCCGGGCATGAATGTGGGCATGTCTGTTGACTTCAGCCGAAAAAAGTACAATGTCTGTTTTCAGTTTCATGCATTTTTTGGTCAACATGTAAAAATGGAATAAAGTCAAACAAACAAAATCTGCTGCCATGGGGCAGTGTTTTGTATTGCTGATGGCAGTATAGGAGGTCACAAGTTCATCTCATCAGTCATTTTTTTTCCTGTCCCAACTGGCACTTACCCTTTGTTAAGTAGGCTATGTGCTTACCCTTAGGTTGGCTATGGGCTTACCCTTAGGTTGGCTATGGGCTTACCCTCAGATAGGTTGACTATGGGCTTACCCTTAGGTTGGCTATGAGCTTACCCTCAGATAGGCTGGCTATGGTGTTACCCTCAGATAGGTTGGCTATGGTGTTACCCTTTGACAGGTTGGCTATGGGCTTACCCTTTGACAGGTTGGCTATGGGCTTACCCTCAGATAGGCTGGCTATGGGCTTACCCTTAGAAAGCTCGGCTATGGGCTTACCCTCAGATAGGTTGGCTATGGGCTTACCCTTAGGTTGGCTATGAGCTTACCCTCGGATAGGTTGGCTATGGGCTTACCCTTAAACAGGTTAGCTATGGGCTTACCATTAAGTTAGCTATGGGCTTACCCTTAGGTGGGCTATGGGCTTACCCTTAAACAGGTTAGCTATGGGCTTACTCTTAGGTTGGCTAAGGGCTTACCCTCAGATAGACTGGCTATGGGCTTACCCTTAGATAGATTGGCTATGGGCTTACTCTTAGGCTGGCTATGGGCTTACCCTTAAGTTGGCTATGGGCTTACCCTTAGTTGACTATGGGCTTACCCTTAAATAGGTTGGCTATGGGGTTACCCTTAAATAGGTTGGTTATGGGGATACCCTTAGGTTGGCTGGCTATGGGCAAGCCCTTAGTTAAGTTGGCTATGGGCTAGCCCTTAGTTAAGTTGGCTATGGGCTTACCCCTAATTAAGTTGGCTATGGGCTTACCCTTAGTTGACTATGGGCTTACCTTTAGATAGGCTGACTACGGGGTTACCCTTAGTTAACTTGTTTATGGGCTCAAATGGAAAGACTGGATCCACACAGGCAGGGTTCATCCATATCCACCTAAAGCCACAACATCCATATCCACCTAAAGCCACAACTCCCGATCCCATGGATCAGGAATCAAAATTAAAACATATGGTCCCACCTACAATGCATGTAGTCCACCATTGCTGCTCAGCTGCCCACTTTAATGTACTCTTGTTGCACAGTGCTGCTCAAATTTCCTGATCAATGCTGCAGGCATTTCTCTCTCCGGCTTGGTTGAGAGCATGACACTTTGCAAAAGAAAGTGTTGAGTACAGACTTCTCCTGTGATCTCTGACTAGAATAGTAGAACTCCTGAGTGTTTTCTTCATCCTCATCAGTCAACATTAAAAAAAAAACAACCTCACACACAGAGAAAAAAAGTAAAATTCTTTTACCTTTTGTGCACTGCTTTCGTGGTGACCTCAGATTCAATTCCTCTAACATGGGATTGTGTCGTTAGTAAGTTTGTGTTCAGTTCGTCAGCGAGTTCATGAAGACTGTTATTGGATAAAATGGCGGTAACCTCATGAGGGAACGTTCACTCAAACTGACTCTATGACTGTAAAATTGTTGTCAGTACAGTTGCAGCAGGTAGTGTCCTAAGTTTGGGTCAGAACAGGCCACAAATATAGAACCTAAATGACCCCAGAGCAATTCAGAGTCTCTTCTGGTGGGTTGCCTCATGACAATTTAACTGCTCCCTGCAGATTGGGCTGGGCTATAAGCAACATTATCTCCCTGCAGATTGGCAGTGCTGGGGCGGCGACAGAAATACTGAACCATAGTGTGATTGTGAACAGAGAGCTGGTACATGCACTGTGGGAGTAATGCCATTTCATACCTTTTTTTACTCCAATTTTTTTTTTAAGTCCCCAAATCCATTGCACTATACATGTTCTGTTTCCATCTGCAGTTTCAATCTGCATCAAACACACATCAAAACATCAGATTATAATAATCTGTTTATTTGCTATACTCAAACATGAACATCAGATGTAATACTGTCAACAGCAGCAGCATGTGATAATCTCTATCAATGCAGAGAACATATGGAATCACAACTGCAGACACAAAATCAGCACATGCAGCACCATCATCAACAAATCTACTCTTCAAGCAAGAGCTGAAGCAGTAATGTAGCATGCAAATCAAATCTAAGCATGCAGCTTATAGCCCAGCCGACTGTGAGGGGCTGCATCAGAGCTGTCAGCTTGTCAAAGGTAAATCTCTATAACTTGTTAACAGCAACACACACGCACGCATGCATGCATGCGCCCACGCACGTGCACACACACACATTTCAAACATTTTCTAAGACATGCTAAATATAATCTTAATACAATGAAATCTTCGATGAAAAATATTCATTTATTTATTTGTGTGTGTGTGTGTGTGTGGGTGGGTGGGTGGGTGTTGGTGGTAGTAGAAAGTGATCATGTCTGAATACAGTGAACATTTTTGAGGTGACTGTCCCTTTTCCAGGATTGTCCCTTCCAGTACCAGCTATTTTCCTGTGCCGGCCTGATGACAGCAACAATCTGTACTGACTTCTACAACAGCATGATGCTATGTTTGAATGAACTGGGTTGTCAGTCTGTGGAAAGGCAGCAATGAAACAATTTTCAGCGACCATAGGCATCCACGGGTTTGCGCGCAACATGCATCTATTTAGACTCTTTTCCAAGAAACCAAGAGATGCTGAAAGAAGAAAGACAAGCTCCGGAAGGGGTGGGAGGGATACAGGTGGACATTCCTGCACAAGTGACCAACTACAACTCATACACAAGTGAGGAAGATCTGGCTGACCAGTACTACTATCCAGTCGGAGGTTTATCTGTGCTGTGGTGGCACTACCTGTGTTGGTGGCTTCTCAAAATTGCCATTCTGAATGCCTTCCACATTTGGAACGCCACCAACAGGCTTGCAGTATGCTTCAAGAAGGGAACCTGCCACATTGACCTTCATGTTTCAGTGCTTTGTTCTCTGTCAGGGGAACTCATCACGGAAGCATGCTGCCAGGCAGTCAGTATCCCAGGCCGGTGTCTTTGGAAGTGATACAGTTTCTTACACCTCCAAATACATGTCAAACAGAAGAACTTGTACTAGTGTGAAAAGAATACGATCTGCACAGAGAAGAACTGAACCCTCGGTTTTCAGTTGCATGATTTTTAATACTCATCTTCATGAAGGCCTGTGCTTCCAGAATGTCCTCCAAGAACTGGCTAGCATATTCACTGACTGTAAATATTATTTCTGAGGTTTCTCTTCTTCCTCATCTTTTTTTTTCTCTTCATTTTAATGTCAGTGTCCAGCACATGACCATGACTGAAGTATGACTTTTTAGTCACCATACCTGAGAGCCAAGTACTCGTGAGCAAAACTGCAAAATCACATTCTCACATCCACCGTGACTTGAGGCTGTGTCACACCAGTTGACATAGGCTAGTACACCAAGGCTAGATCAAAATGTTGTTATGCTCTGTATAGTTATGTCGGAATTGTCTTCAGTTGTGACAAGCTCCTAGCATAACATTATCAGTCTCCAAAATCCCTCGAAGTCGGAGTGTGGCTGCCCACTTAGGGGGGGGGGGGGGGGGGGGGGGGGGTAATCAAAAACAGTCACACACGTAATGTTCTCATCCCTAGCTGATGCATTTGTACCATGGTGTTCAAGTACTTTGGTTGTTCAGATGATCCATGGAGTCTTTTAGCCAGGGTACAACAACAACATTCTCACAAAAACAAAAATAAATCATTATCTCCTGTAAATAATTCTTAACATTTAACAATTTTGAATCACTACTGTGAAATGTGACATGTTCTTGACTTTTGTTTTTTTAGCCATATCCTGCTAAAAAAAAAAAAAAAAAAGCAAGTAAAGCCTCATCTTATATGCTCTTTTTAGTCTGGTATGTGTGTACGTTTACAGGGTATTTTTTTCTTTTGCACAAGATTTAGAAAGGCCTTCTCATTTTGTGGTCAAAGGGCACTGGGTTAAATTAGGCGAAGTGGTGATTTTAACACCTCCATCTGAGACATCTTTTCCTTGCACTGTGTTAGTTGGCTGGAATGAAAGGTCTGTTTGTGAGCAGACTCATGATGCTGTTACTGTCTTCAATGCTGGATCAACAGACATTTCTATGTGTTGGTAAAGGGGATCTTTTCAGTCTTGATTTTTTGTATGGATTTTTCTGTTTGCCAATAAGGAATTTTCATAATTTATAATTCTTGTGACAGTTGCCACCACAGGTTTCTGGCCATGCCCCTCATGGACTGCTCTGCTACTATAGCACATGTTTCACTTCTCTTCTAACCTGAGCACCTGTACATAACATGACCAGGTTTCGGACATCGAAAACATGCCATTGGATGGAGATGAAACATAGCGGTCCACACCGACACTGAGATCATTTACCCTGTGTGAGTGCAGCGTGTCGGAAAGTGTGTGCTGGTATGGACTCTTTGTGAATGGTGACACAGTGAATGTCAGTTAACTGCTTAGTGTCGTATCCATGTACCGTGTTCCGGTGGATTGCAGTAAGAAGATGGTTAACTACTGGGGATGGGGAGAGTGCAAATGGTGACTGAATAAAACGAGCATTGAAACTGCATTTAAACCTGGCCTGTATATGATTGTTGGGTGCCATCCATGTGTGTAAGGAGTATACAACAATGGCGACAAGTGTAAACTACGGATTCGGCAGGCCACCAGCCTTTGAGGCAACAGGGGAAAGCAGGAATGTTGGCCTTGAATGGCGTGCATGGATTGAAGAGTCTGAGGCCTATGCGGACAGCGTGGGTCTATTCATCAACGCTGATGATGACACAAACCAACAACAAAGATGAGGACTCCTCCTCTACACTGCTAGAAAGGAATTAAGGAACATTTTCAAACAATTACCTAACACTGGAGATGCCAAGGAATGTCAAAAAGCTGTTGATGCACTGAATAAACATTTCATCCAGAAAACAAACTCAACATTACTCAGGCATAAGTTCAGACTCATCACACAGTCCAAAGACGGTCAGCCAATAATTATGTGATCAGACTGAGGGAAGCAGCAGAAGGATGTGCATTTGAAGATGTGGATAAACAGATAAAGGATCAAGTAATATCTCATTGCACATCAGATAAGCTACGCTGCCAACTCTTGGAAAAGGGGGACACTCTTAATCTCCAGTAAGCCTTGAATGAAGCTGCCCTACTGGAGGCCATCACAGCACAAGCCAGACAGTTGAAGCTAGATGGGAGTGGACATGAGGCACATGTTTCCCAAGTGCAGCAGGATCAGAGGCACCAGAGAGGAGAGTGCTACAGATGTGGCAGCAGAGAGCATTATGGGAACAGTGCGAACTGCCCAGCCAGAGGCAAAACGTGCAAAGCGTGCGAGCGGACCACTTCGAACAGAAATGCCACATGAAAACAAAAGGAAAAAGCAGATGGGAAGCAAGGAATGAAGAAGAAGAACCCCAAAACCAAGGCAAGACACCTACAGGTTGAGCCAGACAGTGAATCGGATTCAAACAGCAGCGAAGACTACATCTTCATGAACAGGATACCAAGACGCAAATCTACCTACCCGTGGATCCCTGTAACCATTGGTGGGGTAGATATGGACATTGTAGTGGACTCAGAAAGTGACGTAAATATCACTGATGTCACCTGGAAGAGGCTCAAGAAAAGAAAAATCCACTGCAATGATCAGACCAGATACAGTGAGAAAAAGCTCTTTCCCTACGGCTGTGCGGAGTCGCTGTCAGTGATCAGCAGATTTTCCGCTATAGTCAAGGCTGGGAGTCAGCACCACGGTGAAGTTCATGGTCATCAAGCAGAAAGGCGAACCTCTGATCAGCAGAGACACGGCCAGAGCACTGGAAGTCTTGAAGATTGGACTCAATGTCGATTCAGAAGAAGACATTTGTTCGGTGTCAGCAAAAGAGGAGGAGGGAGCAGAGACATTTGCCAAATTCAGGCAGTTATTCTCAGGATTTGGAAAGTTGAAAGACCGACAAGTGAAGCTGACTGTGGACCCAAGGTCAAGCCTGTTGCACAGCCAGTACAACGAACACCGTTTGGCCTAAGAGAGAAGGTGGAAGCGAAGATCAAGGAGCTTGTGGAAAAGGACATCACTGAAGCAGTAGTGAAACTGACTCCATGGGTTAGCCCAACAGTCATCGTTCCAAAACCCAACAATGACATTCGCTTGACAGTGGACATGCGTCCGGTAAATGAGGCTGTAGTGAGGGAGTGCCACCCGATTCCTACAGTGGACAAACTCTTACGAGACATGTCTGAAAGCAGAGTGTTCTCGAAGCTGGACCTGAAGCTGGGATACCACCAGATAGAACTACACCCAGATTCCAAGGACATCACCACATTTGTGACCCATTGTGGTTTGTTCAGGTACAAGCGTTTGGTGATGGGGATCAACACAGCGCCCGGAATCTACCGGCACGAGATTCAGCGATAGGCACAGGGCATTCCAGGTGTCACCAATCTTTCGGATGACATCATTATGCATGCACCGGACAGGAAACAGCATGATGAGAGGCTCCATCAGGTGTTACAATGCCTCCAGGATGCAGGCCTGACGCTGAATGAAGAGAAGTGCCAACTGAGGAAGCCTGAGGTTGAATTCATGCGGCACATGTTGACAACCAATGGCATCAATCCAGCTGGCTCGAAGGTAGAGGCGGTGAAGAAGGCACATGAACCTGAGACAGTTAGCGAGGTCAGGAGCTTCCTTGGACTTGTAAACTTCTGTGCATGGTTCATACCCAACTTCGCAACTTTGACAGAGCCATTGTGGCGGCTGACACGAAAGAACCACCATTTGTGTTTGGCCGGGAACAGAAAGCGGCATTCCAGTTGTTGAAAGATGCGCTGGCCAGTGCCCGCACCCTGGGGTACTACGACCCAAAGGCAAAGATGCAGATCACCACTGATGCATTGCCAGTCCGAGTTGCTGGCAGTCTGGTGCAGAAGCATGCAGATGGGCCCCGTGTGATCAGTTACACCAGCCGATGCCTGACTGATGTGGAGAGATGCTACTCACAGACGGAGAAGGAGGCCCTCGCAATAGTATGGGCATGTGAGAAGTTCCATCCGTACGTCTATGGGTTGCAGTTTGATATCCTCACAGACCACAAACCCCTCTAGGCCATTTACGGACCCCATTCAAAGCCCAGTGCATGCATTGAGCAGTGGGTCCTCTAACTTCAGGCCTACTCCTTTGATGTCGTCTACATCCCAGGGAAGGAAAACATCGCGGACTCTCTCTCCAGATTGCTGCAGACCACTGCATCACGTGTGACCTCTGATCTTGGTGAGGAAGTGGAGGTACATGTGCGCTTCGTCGCCACTAGCGCCACGCCTAATGCGGTGATAGCTGAGGAGACTGAGCAGGCAGCGAGTGAAGATGACGAGGTGAAAGCGGTGAGACTTTGCATTGTGTCAGGGCAGTGGCAGAATTGTGACAAGCTGTATGTTGCTTTAAGTCCTGAATTATGCACCATGGGAAACCTCATGCTGAGGGGATCCCGTATTGTTGTCCCGAAGAAGCTGAGGCCAAGAGTACTGGCCTTGGCACATGAAGGTCATCTGGGAATTGTCGGAATGAAGCAAAACTTGCGAACAAAGGTGTGGTGGCCTGGGATGGAGAAGGCAGCAGAAAAGTACTGCAAATCCTGCCACAGATGCCGGCTAGTCAGACGACCCAATCCGCCAGAACCAGTGAGGAGCAGCATACTCCCATCAGGCCCATGGGAGGACATCGTGATTGACTTTCTGGGCCCACTACCATCAGGACACTCAGTTTTGGTAGTCATTGACTATTACAGTCGGTACTATGAAGTAGCTATCACGATGTCTACAACAGCTGAGAAAACTGTGGATGCATTGAAGATGATATTTGCATGACACGGCCTACCCCTCACCATCCATTCCGACAATGGACCACAGTTCATCTCGGAGACGTTCGCAGAATACATTAAAGACATTGGTGCTGAACACATCAAGGTAACACCAAGATGGCCCCAAGCAAACGGAGAAGTAGAGCGACAAAACCAGCCGCTTCTGAAGAGAATGAGGATCGCCCAGGCAGAAAAGAAGAGTTGGCAAGATGAAGTTTTGAAGTACATCGCTGCCTACCACGCAACGCCACATCCGTCAACAGGACGCAGTCCGGCAGAGTTGCTGTTCAATCGTCAGATACGGACAAAGTTGCCACAGTTGAAACTCTTCTCCAACCTGGACCAAGAAGTTCGAGACCATGATGCCGAGAAGAAAGGACTCTTGAAAATGTACGCAGATTCCAAGAGAGGAGCACAGGAGAGCGACATCCATCCTGGTGACACGGTGCTGTTGCGATGGGAGACCTCAGGAAAGTTGGACACACCATTTCACCCAGAACCAGGTGAGGTGATCGCGAGAGCAGGAAGCAAGATCACAGTGCAAACCCCAAGCAGTGCAGTCTACAGCCAAAATTTATCTCACGTCAAGAAATATGAGAGAAGTAGCCCGGGGGAGGAAAACAGCATTGTGGAAGACCAATCTTACCCGACAATTCCCCAGGGTCATGCAGCAGGGACCAGCCTATGTCCCCTGCTCCAGCCTCTCCAGACGTGACCCTATGACGGTTGGGAAGGGTGCGCAAACCACCTGACCGTCTTCAAGAGTATGTCTGCGATGGTCCCTGAACTGTAGACAGCCAGAAGATCCAGCCGTGGCTGAGTGTGCGAAGTGTTTTTGTTTTTTTTTCCAGAGTGTGAACTGCCCGTGTCTGGATAGCATTCTGCTTTTGTTTTGTTTTTTACGTTGTTCAATCTTAGTTGTCATTACTGAAATTGCGTTTAAATGATTTGATGATAATGGTACCAGGCTAGTATTATAATTCCATTGCTTTGTACTTTGTTGAAGGTCCAAAAACATGTTGACACGATAATGGTTAATGATGGTTTTATTTTGATTTAGGCTGCAAATAGTATTCTGAAAACTGGAAGGAAGAAAGGAAAGGAGTCATACTTATAGAAAAAGAAAAAAGTACTCTGTTGCTGTGGTACTAGTTTGATGAGGAACAGTGCTAACAAATGTGGTTACAATTCATAATGTGGGATGTTGTGTGTAAATGATGATGGGAGGTGATTTAAAGTTGAGAAGCAAAAATATCCAAGGGTTGTGTTGGTTAAATATTGGGAGCATATTTTCAGAAGGGGAGATATGTCGTAACCATGTACTGTGTTCCGGTGGATCGCGGTAAGAAGATGGTTAGCTCTGGGGATAGGGAGAGTGCAAATGGCGATCGAATAAAACCAGCATAGAAACTGCAGTTAAACCTGGCCTGTATACGATTGTTGGGTGCCATCCATGTGTGTAAAGAGTATACAACACTTAGGGCCCCCATGCACTTGTGATATCTACCTCTGAACACCAGATCAACACATCTGAAGACACTTTTGAATGAGTTCAGCTACTTGTGGAGACACTTTGATTCTAAGTGTAAACAAACCTTGTAGGCCACCAGAACTGTTCTGCCTGGTGCTTTGATTTGCGTTCTATGAAGAAGGAGCCATTTTGATGTTTTTTGATGGAATTTGGGTCACCTGCTGACCTTGAAAACCCTTTTGAATAGTGGATGGGCTGAGAGCAGACAAAGATTTGCCCCCCTCAGCCCTCTTAACCACAATCCATGAAGCCTCCAAACCTGTCTTTTGTACAGTTTCTGGATCAGCATTGCTGTCATGCTCATAATCTATGGACGATCCTGTTTTACTTCTGGATGGTTCTGACATTTGGGTTTGTATTTGGAAGAAACCATGTTCAGTATTTGTATCTTCCATCCCTCCCCTACTCACCCGGTCATGGAGTCCAGCTAAGAGGCCTGGATCAACAATATCTTGTCTTGACCACTTCCAGGCTTATGCCCTGTGCCCAGGGACAGAAAGTTGATCACCACAGGGGTTGAGAGCCGCCGATTTGTCGCACATGCCGATTTGTCGCACGTGCAACAAATCAGCGGAAAAAGGGGTGTGCTGAACCGCCGATTTGTTGCACAAGCCGATTTGTCGTACATGCGACAAATCGGCGGTTCAGCCTCATGCTGCTTTGTCACACATGTATAGGGGGTGTGTGTGTGTGTGTGTGTGTGTGTGTGTGTGTGTGTGTGTGTGTGTGTCTGTGTGTGGTGAATGGGAGAGAGAGATGAAAAGACAGAGAGAGAGAGAGAGAGAGAGAGAGAGATGAAATGAAAATGAAATGAAAAATGAAACGAAATCAAATGAATGAAATGAAAAATCTTTTAATTATTTTGCAAAAGTAGCAAATAGCTTTCAGGAGACCGTGGGCGCCACGCATTCTCTCTCTCTGTGTCTTTTCCTCTCTCTCTCCCATTCACCACACACACACACACACAGACACACACAAAGTATTTCCTCCTGGACTCAACTCAATCAGCCTATTTGCTCTTAATTCTGCTCTTTGTCCAAATTTTTGGACTAGCCAAAGGAAATAAAATTTTGAGTGAATTGTTTTTAACAATCCGAATTGTATTTTACAATCCCGGACGAGCCCCCACTTCGATATGTGACGAGATGAGTAAGTGTTAGGTAGGTCCTCTAGGGGAGGGACTGGGGATAATTTCTCAATGGGAATTATCTTAACATTTCACCTACACCCTCTCTCTTACTAGTGGTGGAAGGAGCAACTTTCCGGTACTAGTCATCGGAGAAATTTTTTTTTTTATACCGGGACTGGGTAAAATACGGAACAGTGGCTCTGAGATAGTTTTCCTTAGGCCTGTACTCTTACTAGTACTTGTAGCTCCGAGAGACAGAATTGAAGAGAGAAGTTCAAACATTCAACATTTGGAAGAAACAAAAGTTGACTGCAGGATTCGTTGTAAAATGAAAAAATAATAAAGTTTATAAAAACCTTTTGGTGGTAGTAGAATCCATTAGTGAGAACACTGACGTTTCAAGCCATAGGCCCGTTGTCAAAGTGAAAGGAGAGGACAGTGTAGACAGGAAAGCCTCTGTGAGAATTGGGTGAGAACATTTTTCATTTAATGATCAAGTTGGACCAAAATAAAGTCACTGATCACTGTTCAGGTGTATTGAGTTCACACAGACACACACCACAGTTCACACAAAGACACCAACACACACACACGCGCACCCCCCCCCCTTTCTCCCCACCACAACCCCCACAAAACACACAACACCACACACACACACACACACACAACACCCACCCCCCACCAACACCACACACACACACAAAAGGAGGGGAATAAATGGAAATATTCACTATTTTGCCTACTGAAAGAGAAAGAAACAGGGGCTAAAGAGGGACAGGACAGAGAGATTAAGGCAGAAGGGCCCTGGCTCAGCTAGACGTCAGTGACTCTGATGTTCATCCCAGCTGGCTGTGTGGTGCCCAAGCGGCTGATGACAAGGCTCTCCATGTGCTTTCTGTATACACGATCTCTGGGGTTCTGCCACACTGCTGATATCTTCGCATGACTGAAGCTGTGATACGGACCAACAAAATGTTGGCCGACTGGGTTGTTGTGGCCCAGCTTCATCGACCTCAGGTGCTCTGAAAAGCGGTCGGCCAATGAGCGGTAGGTCTCTCCAGTATACAGCTTGGAGCAGAGGGTGCAGGTCAAGACGTACACTAAGTCCCTAGACTGGCAGTTTAAACTGGACCTAACAGTGAATGTGCCAGTGGGTCCCACGACTGTAGTTGCAGTCTCTATAAATGGGCACGTCTTGCATTTTTTGTCCCCAAAAGGTCTGCACCCTGGTGAGGTTGACTGGGTGGCCTGCGGTCTAAGCTTGGACCTCACAAGCATGTCACGCAGGTTCTTGTCCCACTGAAAAGCAATCAGTGGTGGCTTGGAAAAATTTTTTTTGAGGTCTGGATCTTGCTGGAGGAGACTAAAGTTTTCACACAGGATTCTGCAGACTGGTAGGTTGTGAGGATGGTATGGGATGACTACCACAGCGTGATCCTCATCCTCTCCCGTTGCTTTTGGTCTCAGGGCTTCTGTGCAGCTGGTAGAGCGTGCACGTTCAAGTGCTGTTTGCACAATATTCTCTGGGTACTGGCGGGCTATGAAGAAGGTGGACATCCTCTGAGCCTCATTCTCAAAGTCCTGCTCTCTACTGCAAATGCGCCTGAGCCTTTGGAACTGAGAATGTGGTATACTGTTCCTGGTGGAGGATGGGTGGCTGGAGTTGTACAGGAGATATGCATGTGAGTCAGTGGGCTTGTAGAAGACGGTGGTGGAGACTTTGGAACAGTCTGGGTGGACAGAGATGGAAAGGTCCAGGAAGGAGATAGATATGGATGATATTTCGTGGGTGTATCGGAGGGCAGGGTGGAAGTTAGACATGTGTTGGATGAAGTTTAACAAGTCTTCCCTTGGTCCCACTGACACACCAAGGCAGTCGTCAATATACCGTTTGAACAGTGCTGGTTGTGTTCCCGTGTAACAGCTGAGAGCTTGCTCCTCCACAAAGCCGACAAACAAGCATGCAAAGCTTGGTTCTTTAGGTTCACTGTTGATGGCATTAATAGCTTCTGTTGGAAGATGTCCTTGGTCTATGGCCGATTTTATTGTTTTTCGGATCAGTGTGTTGTCAGATTTGACTGTAGATTTCGTAATCTCTCTGTAGGAGTCCCTGTCACCCAAAAAACCCCCTGAAAAACAATAAAATCGGTCATAGACCAAGGACATCTTCCAACAGAAGCTATTAATGCCATCAACAGTGAACCTAAAGAACCAAACTTCTACCTGTTACCCAAGATTCACAAAGTTGACACTCCTGGACGTTCCATTGTTTCTGCATGCACTTGCCCCACAATCATCATCTCTGATGTCTTGGACAAGATCCTCCAACCCCTAGTGGCCACTCTACCCACGTACATAAAAGACACCAACGACACTCTGAGACTGTTAGAGGGTTTCTCTTTCCCAGATGACAGCAGGGAGAGACACATCTTCATGATGGATATTGTGTCACTTTACACCAGTATCCCCCATAGTGATGGATTGCAGGCGCTGAAACACTACTTGGAGAAGAGTGACATCAAACACCTTCACATCCCTACCATCCTCTGCCTAGCAGAACTGGTTCTCTCCCTGAACTCGTTTGCCTTCGAGGATCGCCACTACCTACAGACAAGAGGGTCGCCATGGGCACAAAGATGGGGCCCAGCATTGCATGCTTGTTTGTAGGCTTTGTGGAGGAGCAAGCTCTCAGCTGTTACACGGGAACACAACCAGCACTGTTCAAACGGTATATTGACGACTGCCTTGGTGTGTCGGTGGGACCAAGGGAAGACTTGTTAAACTTCATCCAACACATGTCTAACTTCCACCCTGCCCTCCGATACACCCACGAAATATCATCCATATCTATCTCCTTCCTGGACCTTTCCATCTCTGTCCACCCAGACTGTTCCAAAGTCTCCACCACCGTCTTCTACAAGCCCACTGACTCACATGCATATCTCCTGTACAACTCCAGCCACCCATCCTCCGCCGGGAACAGTATACCACATTCTCAGTTCCAAAGGCTCAGGCGCATTTGCAGTAGAGAGCAGGACTTTGAGAATGAGGCTCAGAGGATGTCCACCTTCTTCATAGCCCGCCAGTACCCAGAGAATATTGTGCAAACAGCACTTGAACGTGCACGCTCAACCAGCTGCACAGAAGCCCTGAGACCAAAAGCAACGGGAGAGGATGAGGATCGCGCTGTGGTAGTCATCCCATACCACCCTCACAACCTACCAGTCTGCAGAGTCCTGCGTGAAAACTTTAGTCTCCTCCAGCAAGATCCAGACCTCAAAAAAATTTTTTCCAAGCCACCACTGATTGCTTTTCAGAGGGACAAGAACCTGCGTGACATGCTTGTGAGGTCCAAGCTTAGACCGCAGGCCACCCAGTCAACCTCACCAGGGTGCAGACCTTGTGGGGACAAAAAATGCAAGACGTGTCCATTTATAGAGACTGCAACTACAGTCGTGGGACCCACTGGCACATTCACTGTGAGGTCCAGTTTAAACTGCCAGTCTAGGGACTTAGTGTACGTCTTGACCTGCACCCTCTGCTCCAAGCTGTATATTGGGGAGACCTACCGCTCATTGGCCGACCGCTTTTCAGAGCACCTGAGGTCGATGAAGCTGGGCCACAACAACCCAGTCGGCCAACATTTTGTTGGTCCGTATCACAGCTTCAGTCATGCGAAGATATCAGCAGTGTGGCAGAACCCCAGAGATCGTGTATACAGAAAGCACATGGAGAGCCTTGTCATCAGCCGCTTGGGCACCACACAGCCAGCTGGGATGAACATCAGAGTCACTGACGTCTAGCTGAGCCAGGGCCCTTCTGCCTTAATCTCTCTGTCCTGTCCCTCTTTAGCCCCTGTTTCTTTCTCTTTCAGTAGGCAAAATAGTGAATATTTCCATTTATTCCCCTCCTTTTGTGTGTGTGTGTGGTGTTGGGTGTGGGGTGGGGGGGTGGGTGTTGTGTGTGTGTGTGTGTGTGGTGTTGTGTGTTTTGTGGGGGTTGTGGTGGGGAGAAGGGGGGGGGGGGCGCGCGCGCGTGTGTTGGTGTCTTTGTGTGAACTGTGGTGTGTGTCTGTGTGAACTCAATACACCTGAACAGTGATCAGTGACTTTATTTTGGTCCAACTTGATCATTAAATGAAATGTTCTCACCCAATTCTCACAGAGGCTTTCCTGTCTACACTGTCCTCTCCTTTCACTTTGACAACGGGCCTATGGCTTGAAACGTCAGTGTTCTCACTAATGGATTCTACTACCACCAAAAGGTTTTATAAACTTTATTATTTTTTCATTCAACATTTGATTGAACAACAGAGAACTGACACAAGTTAAGTGCACTTTCACACATCAACTTTTATTGTTTACACATAGGTAAGTATTGGCAGGTCAGTTCTATAGGCTTGGGTATAATTCTCATTGGACTACCACAATGAGGGGCCCTTCCTCACTCCTACTTTACTCGCTTGCACTCAGTGCAGCAAGTTTTAAGTTGGCATATGGGGGGGGGGGGGGGGGGGGGGGGGGGGGGGGGGGGGGGGGGGGGGTGGTGGTTCAGTCTAAGTTACACTGAATGTATATGGTTATTATACATCCACTTCGCTTGCAAATCACCCGGTGACTGTAGCCAGAGTGGTACTCATAGACTGGTTCTCCCTATGTCATCATAAAGTGAGGGCAAGGGTCTGATGGGTTTGAGTCCAGGTGGTAAGCTAACTTAGCTTTGCTTCGGAGAGGGTAGTTGATCTCTCCTGTGATTGGTGACTGCCCCACTGGTGTAGATTGGTTGTCTGGTGTCGCCCTGGTGTTGGGCGAAGTCCCAGCCGACACGAACTATGACAGATGAAGAAATTGCGTCACGATAAACTCGTGACGCCTTTCATTCTTGTTGACCTACCCCCCCACCCCCCACCCCCTCTCTCAACTCTCCTTCCCCACTCCGAGTAGCTACGACACAGTAAAATTTCAATTTCATTGTGGCAATGGCCCGTCTCGCACCCCCCCCCCCCCCCTCTCTCTACCCCATGAAAACAAAGGCGTGACGCCTCTGCCGTGCTCTTCCCCACCACCACTCACCCCCCCCCCCCCCCCCTTCATATCTACAGTTTGTGCACTGGCTGAACTGTAACGTATGTCACAGGAATCGTTCCGCGATAGTATGTATCCATACGGACGCATAAATTAAACTGGCCGCGGAAGTCCGTGAGCTATGCCGATTAGGATCAAACGGTTCCCGAGGCGACTGGTGATAAGACTAGATCCCTCCCCCTCTCACCCCTGATGTGTGAGTGACAGGTTGTCAAAATCGAATCCGGCAACTAGAATGCATATATACCAGACACACAGGGCTCACCTTCACTGACCCCTCAAGACTACCTGTAGACCAGACCAGAGGAAGACAAAGAGACAACTAGAGAAGGCGTGAGAAAATCTCGGTACCCTCGTTGATCTCCAGTCATTCACTGTTCATTCCCAGGAAAAGTGAGTTGGAACTCTGTTTTACCTTTTTAAATCTATATGTATGGATTTTATGTATGCTGTGTGTGTTAACATTGTAGATTTGTACAAATGCTTAGCAACATGTATCAAACTGATGAATGATTATTCTGTGTAGGAGTTGGCTTGCCATCATATGGCAAAAGCTCCCTCCCAGTGGTTATGATTCTTTGTTAACTATCTGATCACTGTTCTTTGTATTCACCCTGACTTTTGCCAGTAGGCAATTCTGTCTGTTAAGATGATAATTAAATGATTAATTTTGGTCAGGAAAACAGTATGCCTGTGCTAGGTTAAGAACTGCTACCCTGATTTATAAATACTGGTGATTGTTGGAATGATTTGTAGTGTATGACTTTAAGTCTACACCACATGTGTACCTGGACTAAGTGTAGCCCAAGTCAGTATGATTTAATTCATAAGAAACATGGAAGAGTTGTCTGACTGAAACTATGTAACATAGTATTACTGTCTCCTACCCTTTTGTAAGCTTAACTTAGTCTTTAAACAAAAGTGGAGATTAATAGTTATAGCAGAAACTCTACCATAGAGAATACTTTGCTGGCTGAGTCTCACACCTGTGCTGAAAGTAAAACAGGGTAAATGTGTGCACTCGACAAACCAGCCATCAGATTCTCACCTACAGACCAAGTTCTCTTTATCGCAGAACTGGGATCCTGGACACGCGATCCTGGTCAGGCTATCCTGGACACGCTACACACTGCGGCTGGACCAGAAGCTGGGACTTCGCCCAACACCAGGGCGACACCAGACAACCAATCTACACCAGTGGGGCAGTCACCAACCACAGGAGAGATCAACTACCCTCTCCGAAGCAAAGCTAAGTTAGCTTACCACCTGGACTCAAACCCATCAGACCCTTGCCCTCACTTTATGATGACATAGGGAGAACCAGTCTATGAGTACCACTCTGGCTACAGTCACCGGGTGATTTGCAAGCGAAGTGGATGTATAATAACCATATACATTCAGTGTAACCTAGACTGAACCCCCCCCCCCCCCCCCCCCCATATGCCAACTTAAAACTTGCTGCACTGAGCGCAAGCGAGTAAAGTAGGAGTGAGGAAGGGCCCCTCATTGTGGTAGTCCAATGAGAATTATACCCAAGCCTATAGAACTGACCTGCCAATACTTACCTATGTGTAAACAATAAAAGTTGATGTGTGAAAGTGCACTTAACTTGTGTCAGTTCTCTGTTGTTCAATCAAATGTTGAATGTTTGAACTTCTCTCTTCAATTCTGTCTCTCGGAGCTACAAGTACTAATAAGAGTACAGGCCTAAGGAAAACTATCTCAGAGCCACTGTTCCGTATTTTACCCAGTCCCAGTATAAAAATAAAAATTTCTTCGATGACTAGTACTGGAAAGTTGCTCCTTCCACCACTAGTAAGAGAGAGGGTGTAGGTGAAATGTTAAGATAATTCCCATTGAGAAATTATCCCCAGTCCTTCCCCTAGAGGACCTACCTAACACTTACTCATCTCGTCACAGTCGCAAGCCCCCTGAAGAAGCTGTCTGCAAAATTGAAAACATTACAAAACAACAACCTGCTAAATGTTTGTGGTTTTCAATTGGGGACGAATATGTATAACAAGGGGAAGAATTGAACTGAGATTGTCATCAAATTTCTGTTAGAGGAATTTGGGTCAAAGAACATGTTCAAACAATAATGCCAGACAGTTTTTTTTTTACATTTTGAATTGGAAAGGGAAGGTTCGTCCTCCTCTGTGCACAGGGTGTAAACAGGGGTGGTATGGACCATCCGCAGACTGAGTGACCGCCCATGATGTATGTATGGGATCTAGAATTTTTAGGTAGGCTCTCACAGAACCACAAATAAAGTAGCCATTGTCCAACTCAGAGAGTTCAAAGTTCTGCAACGATGGAGAAGTTGAATCTTTTTCCCCACCAATTCCCCCAATTCTAACTGGATGGATGCACATGCACGCGCATGTGTGTGTGTGTGTGTGTGTGCATGTGCGTGCATGCGTGTGTGTTTGTGTTTCTCTCTCAGCACTCTTCTCAGTTTTGTTATCTTTACCACATTTAGTTTGCCTTAATCTCACAGACTGAAGCCAATCAGTTTTCTGATATTAAGTATTGAAAGACAAGAAGACACAAAACTTTTGACTGCAGTACTTCAAATAAAGTGGTAATAACAATTTGATATTGATCCCATTTCATTCAATTAAAAATGAACAGTAAATGTAATTAAACACTGAGGGAGTAAATCACTGTTTGAATGGACAGCCTGTAGTGTTTCTGAGCAAATTAATTCAACCATCTCAATTGAAGAAATCATGTGGGACATTCTGCATTCATTCTACATCACTATATCACAAGATTACATAGTCAATAACAAAAATACATATTTATGAGTGCTGACTTTACTTCATTCAACCCTTTGTCCGAACACTATCCAGATGCCATGTTAGCCTCTGCTCAAACTGTGTTCAGGACAAAATATCCCAGTTGATCAAAACAGTTTAAAAGCTCCTCAAAAAACTTGTGCAACCAAATTTCATATGAAAGGGAGGTAAAGTTTGCCGAGTAATTTAAACAATTAGTACTATTTTCATGTGTACTTTCAAACATGGACTCATGCAAAGAACAAAACAACGTTTGAGTTTGTAAAAAACACCACATTGCATAAAATTTCAATGTTTCATTATGCAAGCAATCTACAGTCAACACATCTGATCATTAGCACCTTGATGAAAGTGTTTCATATAACAAAGTTTAAATACAGCACCCCCTCTATTCATGCTGATAACCCAGATGCATCAGGCAGAAGAGGTGTCATGGATGTAAACTGGGGAAGACTGAAGGACACATTCATTATTAGCATTGTAAGTGGACCTACGTCAAACTGGGCACTGACAATATATGTTTCTGTGAGATGAAGTTAGAGAACATTTCAATTTACTCTGGTGGTGTGAGGGGTTTTTGCTTTGTTTTTAAAATTCTTTTTGTAATATCTGTAAACCATGTTACTGATAAAATTTCTTGTAAAAATGAGTCTTTAATTAAACTAAAAGCATTTCTCTCTTCCAAGACTCTTTTTCAAATCTTTAAACGTCGTTAATGAATTTTTTGCACTATCTTCTTTCTTTCTTTTAAATCAATGTCACATTGTTCCACACACACTGGACAAATTTTGTCCACAATAAATGATAAGATTCAAGCAGTTCAATGTTGGAGGTCCATATCATATGACCTAGCCCCACTTCTGGGTTGTAAGTCATGCATTCACCAATTCAGGCTGAATAACAATGAACAAGCACTAGTACACTGCAACAATAAAATGTACCCGGTCCTGACACTGCATTTTCTTTTACAGGTCATAAACTCTTTCATTAAATCTGCCCACTCCCCCACCTCCAGGCCTATGAAACAGATTCTCAGATAACTGACACTGAGATTTATGTGTACCATGCAAAATACACAGACCTTGAAAAGATCTATAAACACTGACCACACCCTGCAAAATACACAGACCTTGAAAAGATCTATAAACACTGACCACACCCTGCAAAATACACAGACCTTGAAAAGATCTATAAACACTGACCACACCATGCAAAATACACAGACCTTGAAAAGATCTATAAACACTGACCACACCATGCAAAATACACAGACCTTGAAAAGATCTATAAACACTGACCACACCATGCAAAATACACAGACCTTGAAAAGATCTATAAACACTGACCACACCATGCAAAATACACAGACCTTGAAAAGATCTATAAACACTGACCACACCCTGCAAAATACACAGACCTTGAAAAGATCTATAAACACTGACCACACCCTGCAAAATACACAGACCTTGAAAAGATCTATAAACACTGACCACACCATGCAAAATACACAGACCTTGAAAAGATCTATAAACACTGACCACAGCCTTTCATTCCTTGTCACAAAGCCACTGAAACGATCAAACTTTTGATGATACCCCTTCACTTGTTTGAGACTACAAGGCCATTTATATGTCACACACACAAACACACACACAGAGATAATAGCACATCATTTCTTGACAACAAAGCCAGGGAAAGGTTCCACATCATAGGCAACAACCCTTCATTTCTGACTGAAGAGGCAGCCATTAAAACAGTCCAAAATCAACAACAAAAAACCCTTCATTTCTTGATGACAACAAAACTGTGCCAATGTTCAGAGGGGACTTGATCTACAAACATGGTCTTCAGCTTGTTGAAGGACATTGGGTAAAGGGCAGTCTCCCCCTGACCCTCAGCATGCCAGTAAATAGCACACAGTGTTCTGATCAAGATCCATGGACCTGTACTGTGAAACAGCTCTGTGACATGCACTTTCAGAGCATTACAAGCATCAAAGCGATTACCTTTCAGAAGTACACCTGTCTGAAAAAAATGCTCCGTGCTCACCCCTAAAGCTGCCAGTGAATTCCACGAAACATAGATCTCACCGTCTAGTTTCATGGCAGGAAACCTGAGATGATGTGAGAGCATGATCTGACCTGTCAGTATGATCCAGTACTCATCTGCCTGTGCTCCACACAATGACTTGAGAAGCTGCCAGTCCAGCCCTCTGGGTTCTACCTCTGCAACATCAGGACACTTGCTCTTCACAGCATCTGTCCTCCAGTCCATCACCTTTCCTTCCAGCGCAATGCAAGAGCTCATCGTCATTGCAGAGACCTCAGAATCATCGTCACAAGTCCCGCTGATTAGGCTGCGCAGGTTGAATTTCTCTTTCATTGCTGGGCTCCACAGTGAATAATCACACAGCTGATGTTTGTAAATGCCAGACTTCCAGCCTCCACTGCTGTGGTGACCTACTTTAAAGGCCCGCAGGGCAATTTCACAGGCTTCAGGATCTACATTCCCTGGGAAAGCTGCAGTGTTCTGTGCAATCTTCCTGCCCTCATGGACTTCTCGTGAAGCCTGTTTCCAGGGGTGTTCCATCAAATCCCAAGGCACCGCCTCCACATGAGAATAAACAACTGAGGCTGATTCTTGGCAGATATGACCAATTTGCACCATACAGATATCGGCCTGGCTAAGAGACTCTGCTTTCTCACTGTAGGATGGAGTCAAGTGACATAAAAGTTACAGCACTAATCAACTTGCATGCCGCACGGGAAATCCTAAAGCTGACTTTTAACTGCTTGAGGAGCTTCAACTCCCATTCAATGGGATCCACAAAAGTACGACCTAGACCCACACATGGAGGAAAGTATTCCAATTTCAAATCTAAAGTAAGAGGGAAATAGCCTTTGCTTAGCAACTGGCCCATGTTGAAATAGAGGCCACCTGACTTTTTGAAGGTATAGACCATCATGTTCAGGTCACCGGGGTGTAGGATTGCCTGGCCAACATTTTTCTGCAGATACTTTATCGCATTCTGCCACTGACTGAACAAACACTGCAGAAAAGAAACACGTTCCAACGGGCTGGGAAGGGACTGACACTTACAGGCTTGGGGGCAGTCCTTCAAATGGAACAGTCTGCCATCACCGTCAGCCCCATTCCCTTTGCTTTCTACCATCTCTGTTTGAAGACAATTGTTTGCCTCAGTCTGACTATACTTTGCCTTTTCTCCAGTTTCCGATTGTTGGACAGTCTGAACAGACCATTCCCAGTCAACTGCTCTTGGTCCACAGCTCTGATTCTGATCTGCTGGTATGGCCATCATTTGCTTGTGGTGCTGTTGAGGGGCAGTCTCTGTCGACATGCGACCCTGAGAAACAGATCCTTTTCGTACTGCCAACTCTGAACCTGATGTTGTAACAGCTGGTAAGTTTGTCTTCCACTCACCACTGTGAGATTCTGAAGAGGTCTTTGGCTGCATGGTTGTACTAGCTGATATTCCACACTCTTCTGAAACAGACCGCTTCCAAAAATGAGAGCAAGTTCTTGGCTGACCTGCACTGGATGTGTCTGTAACACCATCAGGGCAGTCATGATTCCAAAGGTTAATGTACAGCTTAGCCTTCTCGTAAGACATCCATTTGCTATCTGTCACAGACATAGTCCTATACATATAGCATACATAGGTGACAGTGATGAGACAAGGGTTCAGTTCGCCAGTAATGCTACTGGAATATGGTTGCAGGAATCTGACTTCCGAGGAGTAAAGAATGCTCCTCTCACCTTCCTTCGCCCCTACCAGCATCATCTCCACCAACTTATTGTTCCATAGCAACAGACCTTTCATCTTCATCTCTTGCACAGACACAAACAATGCTGTGGGTCTGATCCAACAGAATATTTCATGATTCAGCAGAGTAAGACGAGCAACCTGATGTGGCAGCTCACTATCCTGCATGTCTCCTGTTGTCATCTTGCATTTGCATTGTGGAACAACTACGTTCTTCAAGCCAAATATCTCCGGGACTGAAAGGAGAGCAGTATTGGATGAAATCGTGGGGCTTTTTTTGCACCCGAGTAGCTAGAAGAACAGTTTTCTTCATCTGGTCTCTTTCTGGAGCACAGAATCAATGGTCTGTGGGTTGCTCTTCCAGAAGCACATGTCTGTGTGTCATTCAGTGACAGCAGTCCATTCTGGTTGGCAGAAGGGGTTACAATGAATGTCCACGGACACTGGTGATTGCAGTGCTGCAGGTAAAACATGTTATTCAAAAAGGGCTTCAGATTCACTTGTAACGAAGCGTTTACAGCAGCCTCCACATACACACACTTCAATGCATAAGGCGTTATCAACTTCTGCGACCATAGATGTTTACCAACCCTGCCATATAAGTTACTCAGGACCTGTACTTCTTCAACTGTTGCGTATCTCACCTGTTTATTCAAATGCTTGGTGGCCAGTAATCTAAGCGTGCTAGCCCAAACTTTCTTCTCAAAAGGCAGCACTCCACGTTCTTTCAACTCAAAGAAAGACATAAAGGGCTGGCCATCATGAAAAAAGGCAATGAGGCGCTGATTCATGAAATGAAGTGTGACAATATGCCTGTGTTCTGGACGCACTGCCCATGCAGTGGCATTGACATCACAGCAACAATGGGGATAGATCAGGTCCAGAGATTTACTGTAGGCACCGTCCATACACTGAAATGGTTCACACCTTGCTTCAGGCTTGGACCCTGCTGGGTTAACAGTTCTTGAAGATACTATCCTATCATCAGCTGTCAGCTTTTTATTTCCTGCTAATGTTTTCCCTCTAATACTATATTCTTCCTTTTTAGATTCTGACTTTTCTCCAAAACTGAGCGAATCCATCTTCTCACCTTTCCTATGCAGTTCACTCCCTGGGTCATGGGAATGTCTGTTCAGGATCTCTCCAACTTCTGTCTGCTCACTTGCACATAGTTCCTGTTGCAGGGAGGGAAAAAACCAGAGCCCTGAAAGCAATGGCAGAAGCGGCAGAGAGGTGTTCAAGCTGGATCTGGTCAAGGAGGAACAAAAGTGAACTTCGTAAGGCTTAACTTTCCCTACAAATATCAGGTGTCCCTGTGGCTCAGTGGTTAAAGCGCGAGTCATTAAGTGGAAAATGAGCATGTCCAGAGGGTCATGGGTTTGAATCCCAGCCATGGCTCGTCCCAAGATGGGAAAAAAAAAGGGGCAGCAGAGGGACATCCGGAGTCATGAACCGGGTGTGGCCCAACCCCCCTAGAGTGTCAGGAGATAAGGGCCGAAACACTTGCTTGAAGGAGGCTTCTATTCTGAGGACTCTCTGCTGCCACGCTCTCCACGAGTTTCTTTCTACTGTTCAACAGAAGTAGTGTGGGATCCATCTCCAGGAGACACTGTCCCCACTGTGGGCACTGACAAAGAGACAAACCCCTGCTTCTCTTTCTCTGCCTGAAGGATAAATTGTGTTGGGTTCTCCTGGCTTGGTTCATCAGGTATCACCAAACTTCGAACATCAGAAATGACCAAACTGCACTGACTTTCTTCATTATTCATCTCTTCATTCCACGGAGAATCCTCCATCATGTGATCAAGGTCTGTGCTGTCTGATTCACCTGTGGGACCCTTGCAGGAACAGTCATCAGGATGAACCACTGTAATGGGACTGCTTCTCTTACATGAAGAATGTCCTTCACAGTCAAAGTCAGCTGGCTCCTCTTTCACCCTCACTTCCAGTGAACTGCAATTATACACACACCACTTTTTGCAAGGAGGCAAGTCATGATCTGAAACATTTTCGGACGACTCAAACTTGATCCTCTTGAAACATTTTTCACAGGTGGGAGAAGAGGATGTGTTAAAGCAATGTGGATCTGGCACCCCAGGTCCATTCAGCGAGTCGTTAGTAGTGCAACCATGGGAAGTAACTTCTTGTTTGATGTCTGAACACACCAGGGGAGCAGGACTGGAGCATGGTTTCACTGCCATATCCTGTACCTCACCCTGTTCTGTGGACATGGTGCTATGCATACAGGTTGTAATCTCCTGGACAACTTTCCATTCAGTGGTCAAGTTGCTCTGTGCGTTGCCACTGCTCTTTGAAATCTCATCTGCTTGATTTTCAGAATATGCGGCAGCCATTATGAAAACACTCCGCACTTCTTATTGTTTGGGAACAAACTGACTTTAAAATATAACCAACTCTTTACTTACTGTCATTTCAAATATTTACATACTCTAAAAAGATTTCACAATTCACATAAGTGAAGGTTCTAGCTATTTTTTAAGCTGTTTTCAATGGAAAGACAAATGTGAACAACTTGTACAACACAAATTGTGATCATTCTGTGAACTGGACTGCAAAATTGAGTTCTGTTGTGGAAAAAACTTCTTTCCAGCTGTAGTGTAGGACAAATAACGCATTTCTATCATTAATCCTCACCAAACACCCACCTGTTGAAATCTGTCAGCACCTTTTGCATTGACATCTTCCCTTCTTGACCACACCAACAGCACAGCAGATTGTAAAAAAGTTTGTCATTGAGACATCTGCTCACAAGAATCTGTCTACTGTTTTTAACTAAAGATCAAGCTAAAACTGACTATGCCAGTCTTATATATCCACTCAGTTGATAACATCCTTTCAGTTGAAGTGGGACCTCTAACTGATCCTGTGACTAACACTGTGAATGAGTGCACACTGATGAAGGCAGCATCCAGAGGAAGAGTCTGTGTTCTTTGGTGTGTACTGGGGGGCCTCTGCAAACCTTCCCACAACTTCAGGTAACACAATATCCTGAACACACAAAGACAATTCATTTGAAACATGGGGGGGGGGGGGGGGGGGGGGGGGATTCAAAGATAACCAACTGCCAAAGAATTTTCCCTCAATGCTTTATTTTTCAAGTTCTCCTAATCACATCTGACAATTTAAAATTAACTTTCTTATCTTCTACACCCTTTCCCCCTTTCTGTACTTTTTTTTTGAAGTGTTACGGCAACTTCATTGGGACATTCCAAAGACATAATTTTCATTTGATCCAAAAGAGACAGTAACCTTTAAACAAGAAGAAGATAAAAAGATGTCCTTGTTTTTCTTTTCCAATGTTTAACGTAAGGGGAACACAGCTCTTTTTACAACTGGACGAAAGAATAAACGAAATGTTATTTACTGAGGAATAGGAATATGGGAGGAAGGGATGGACAGCAACTGAGAGAGAGAGAGAGAGAGAGAGAGAGAGAGAGAGAGAGAGAGAGAGAGAGAGAGAGAGAGAGAGAAAGAAAGAGAGGAGTGGAGAAGCAGTCCAAAGAGTCTCTCTCTCACTCACACACACACACACACACACACACACACACACACACACACACACACACACATACACAGAGCAATCACAGTTTTTCAAACAAAAAGGGACAGCACTTATTTCCCATGCATCTGGCCTCCCTTACAAAAATATAATGAACACTAGTCACATGACAGTGTGCATGAGAACCATTACCATAACAAAACAATCTGTCTTCGTACATTGAAACCCAAGGACTTTAGAACACAAGTCCATGGAGAAGAAGAAGAAAAACAAACAAACAAACAACCCTGCAATCTTCCAGCAAGGGCCAGTTGGCTTTCTGAACTCTGACTGCACTAAGAAATTTAGAGCATCATTGGAAGAGCTGTATAAATCAGCTGTACCAACAGATCACTAGCTGATTCTGAGAATTCATCAGCATCTTTTAGCAGTATGATTTTTTTTTCCTACTTCCTGCTCTTCTTCTTCTTCTGCGTTCGATTGTAGCTGGATGCGTCAGACTTGTAACCCGGCCGCCGTGATGAAGCCCGCGGTCTTCTCCAGGTCAGAACGGGCTCCCCAAAGCTGCGCCTGTAACTCCACTCCCCCCGGCCAGGTTTTGTGTCGTAGAGCTGCGTGAGTAGGACAGCGCAGGAGGACATGTTCAGGGGTCTGGGGTCCAGTGCCGCATGGACACTGGTCAGTGTAGGTGATCTTCAGGCGGTTAAGGTGGCTCAGCAGTCTGCAGTGGCCGGTCCTCAGTCTGAAGAGGATTGTCTGCTGGTGCCTTTGGAGCTGGTGGATCGGGTCAGCACCACTCTCTGCACCCAGCCTTCTCTTCCACTGGGTCTTGTTCCCTAGTCCTTCTGCATTCCACTGAGCCACTGTAAGGGTGGTAGGAGGCTGGGTAGTCTGGTCAGTCGCTCTACTCTGCCTTCCCCCGACCGTCAGGTTAACAGAGGCACCGGTCGCTTGGGTGGGCCCCTTTGAGGCTAAGGGCCCGGCTCCGTCCCTCCCCGGTTGTCGCTGATAGGGACGACGCCATGACAACAAGGTCTGACGCATGACCATAATCGTTGATGCGTGTGTGCCCTAATTTATCTCCAGGACCTGCGCCGTAGCTGACACACTCCGTCTTCGGCAGGCTGGATGCTTTTGCCATTTAACCCATGGCTGGGCTAAGGCTTGGAGCAGTGTCAGGGCGTATCCAGACGCTGGTGGGCCTTCACTCAGTTCCTTCCATTTTGGTGGGGGCCTTACTCCTCCATCTGGACTGGTCTAGCCTGTGGCTTTCCTTGATTGGAGAGGCCGGGATCTAGTTTTAATATAGCGCCAGTATTCCGCTCCCATGCCACGTTAGTGAAAACAACCTGCCCCATGTCCCCCTGAGGAAACACCCACATTAACGTGTCAAGAAGGTGCGACTATGGTGTTCACCCTTTCTTAATGGAAGAAAGGGATCTTCGCAGGTCTACTTCCTGCTCATTTTCCTGCCTTCATAATTTCGAAAAAAATAATTAACAACAATAATAATACCGTGGATAGCAAGAACAAATATCTCCATGACACCAAACACTGTGGTGAAGTGATTAGCACCACGGGCTCCCAACTGGGTGAGGTTGTGAGTTCAATTCCCATCAAGCCATTGACTTGTAAAATTTGTCTGCCCCGATTGGCTCCTTCCCACAGTTGAATTTTCTATGGGCTCAACTGGGACCACACAGTCAAGTTTCATTCATATAATGGATGCGTCTCTGAGAATGTTAGGCACATTTCCTGACCAACACTGTAGGTGTCTGTATCTCTGGGGCCTTGTTGATGCTGGGATAAGTTATGAAAGTAAGTACAGCCCTGTCATGCAATCTCAGACCAGAATGGAAATCCACAGTATCAGTTTCATTATCCAGACCTTCCTTCTTTTCTCTCTTCTGTATCATCTTCCCTGCCGCCTAAGTGAATCCATGCTACTCCACAATCACACTGGCTCTCTACCATACACAGCCAGCCCTAAAGTTGCCCAGTCACAGCTCAGCATCACAGTCCACAGAGAGCTGTCAGTATCAAGTCATCATGAGGTACCATCAGAAGAACACTGTAGTGCTGCTGAGTCGCTTCTACTGTTCTAGTGATGTTCTGTGGTACCTTTCTGTTCCAGCATGTGCAGGACATCACTTACTAACCATCATTCTGACACAGAGATTCAGAAAATGCAAAATTCTTTAAATTTAATGGATACACAATAAGCTTGACAGAAAATCGTCAAGGCTGTCTGTTTTGAGGATGGATTTTACACTCTGAGAGAGAGAGAGACAGAGAGAGAAAGAGAGAGACAGACAGACAGACAGAGGCAGAGACAGAGACAGACAGACAGAGAGAGAGAAAGAGAGAGAAGTCAAACTCAAACATATTCTGTAAAATGAAAAAATAACTTTTGTTTCTTCCTTGATATTCTGTAAAGGCCATAGTCCCATTAGAAGGGGCGTGTGTACAAGCAATGATATTTACAAATTTAAAGACAGTATATTAACACATATACCACATTCATGACAAAAAAAATTATGATACGACTGCTTTCGCCTCAAGTGCCTGATACAAAAAGATACAAAGATTCCTTATGGTATCGCTGTTATTAGAAGACATTAATTAACAGAAACGGAAGGAATTAGGATTTTTGTAATATTTAGGGGCAACATACTGTTTTCTTAAACTGTCTACGAAAGGACAGCTCAATGCAAAATGTAATTCATTTTCAACAGATACACTACATAATGGGTATAATAGATTATGTGTTTCATGCCTCCTGTATTTATAAAAAGGCATCTTCAAGGTGGAGGTACCTATCATTTTTAGGTACACAGTGTAGAGAGTCACAGAACATACTGTAAGCATTAAAACGTTCCATGTTATGCAGGTGCTCAATCACATTTTGCCATCTACAATCGATCAACTGCTTCAACACACGTAAAAATTTACACACATTCCCCACACCCTGATTAATCCATACATCTCCAAAACCATTTTGCTGTAAACATAATCGTACATTCGTAATCCAAGTATTCTTACCTGTATCATCCAAATCCCTTAGCAAGATAGAAGCTCCTCGGGGTAACCTGTAATCATCCATTTGAAGTAATCTCAGCCAATAATGGATGCAATTTACAATCGAATTAACCATGACAGGATATCTATTCAATTCATTGTAGACTAGATCATTCGGTGTACGTTGATCAACAGCTAGAAATTTCTTCAGCACACACAAATGCACTTTTTCACAGTAATGAGAGGCATTTTGTAATCCCCATATATCTGAACCATACTGCATAATAGGTTGAACCTGAGTGACCATCAAACAACTTTAAGAACACATCTAACGAATAGTTAGTTAACATATGGAGCCTTTGCATTACACACTATAGTGCTTTCTTGGCTTTACTAGAGATATCTTTACACACAGAAACAAAACTAAGCCTAGTAGACATATAGATACCAAGATATCTATATGCATTTACAACAAGCATAAAGAACCATCAAATATCCATCTTTCTCTCGCACCTAAATAACCCCACTTTCTAAAGACGACAATATTCATCATCATCATCAACGCCTATCACCCCTCCTGGGGTACAGGCCGCCAACCAAGAACCTCCAGACATCCCTGTCCTGGGCTCTTTTCTCCAGTTGGGTCCAAGTCATCCCCATGTTCCTGATGTCTGTTTCAAGGTCCCTACGCCAGGTGTTCCTTGGCCGACCTCTTTTTCGTTTTCCTTGGGGGTTCTATGTTAGGGCTTGTCTGGTGATGTTGCTTACAGGCTTCTGAAGCGTAAGTCCAATCCAGCCCAACTTCGTTTCTTGATTTACTGTTCTGCAGGCAGCTGGTTTGTTCTCTCCCAGAGCTTATTGTTGTTGATGGTGTCTGGCCATTGGATGCAGAGAATCTTGCGCAGGCAGTTGTTGATGAACACCTGCACTTTCTTGGTGGCGACTGCAGTTCTCCAGGTCTCCGCTCCATTCAATAGAACTGCCTTGATGGTGGTGTTGAAAAGCCTGACTTTGGTGTTGATTGACAGTTCCTTGGAGCTCCTGATGTTCCATAGCTGTACGAACACTGCCCTGGCCTTTCCGATCCTTGTTCTAACGTCGGCGTCTGTGCCCCCCTGCCTGTCGATGACACTGCCCAGGTAGGTAAAGGCTTCTTCTACCTCCACTAGCATCTTGCTGTCCAGCATGATTGAGTTGGTGCTGACATTGTTGGCCTTGAGAATCTTACTCTTGCCTTTATGGATGTTAAGCCCTACTTGTACTGATGTGACTGCTATGTTGCTTGTCTTCTCTTGCATCTGCTGTTGAGTGTGCGAGTAGTGCCAGGTCGTCGGCAAAGTCCAAATCGTCAAGCTACGTCCAGGGTGTCCACTGGATCCAATGTCTTCTCTGATCTGTTGAGGTCTTCATGATCCAGTCGATTGCCAGTAGAAATAGAAATGGTGAAAGCAGGCAACCTTGTCTGACACCTGTCCTCACTTCAAATGCCTTTGTGAGCTGCCCTCCATGGATTACTCTGCAGGTCAGGGCCTCATACGAGTTTCTGATGATGGTGGTGATCTTGACCGGCACACCGTAAAGTCGGAGAAGCTTCCACAAGGTGTCTCGGTCTACGCTGTCAAAGGCTTTCTCATAGTCGATAAAGTTGACATACAGGGATGAGTTCCACTCGTTCGACTGCTCAAAAATGATGCAAAGCGTTGCGATCTGGTCTGTGCAGGATCGATCCTTGCAAAAGCCAGCCTGCTGGTCACAGAGCTGAGCATCAATGGGGTCCTTTAACCTGTTCAAAATGACTCTGTTGAAAACCTTTCCTGGCACTGACAGCAATGTGATTCCTCTTTAGTTCATGCAATTGCTAAGGTCGCCTTTCTTGGGAATCTTGATAAGGTATCCCTCCTTCCAATCTGCTGGCACTTGCTCCTCTTCAAGACAATATTACTTTCACTTAAATTCATCTTTAGACAATGCGGAGGCTGTTCTTTGTAGGCTGTTCAGTTGGGCTTGTAAACCAACTACAGTTTCTGAAAGAAGAAGAGTATCATCTGCCAACAAGAGGATCAATAGTTCAAAACCATCGGGCATGAACGCAACACCATGCCTACCATTACTGATGACTTCAAGAGCTAATTCATTTATGAATAACAAATAAAATCGGACCACAGATGTCACCTTGCTTAACGCCAGAAGAACATTGAACATACTCCATAAACCTGGCACCACACCGCACATGCGCTTTCACACTAACATACATACTTTTCACACAGCAATACAGTTTACCTCTAATTCCATTTTTAACAATACTGGCCTTAAAAGGTTCCTGTTAATAGTAATGAAAGGCTTCTTGAAATCAATAAATGCAACATAAAGTTTATGATTAGAGGAAAACTGTTTTTGCACACAAGCCATTAAAGTAAAAATGTGATTGTATCCACTTTAAACCCTGCCTGATATTCCCCTGTAATACTGCTCTCCTCAACCCAAGCTTTTATTTGTCTGTTTATAATGGTCCCGTATATTTTACTTCCTGTAGCACACAAACTAATACCTCTGTAACTGCCAGGCTGATTGACATCCCCTTTTTTGAATAATGGCAAGATAACAGATTCAGTCCAGCGATCTGGATATATATACCTCTATCAAAAAGTACACTGAAAAATCTTACTAAGTATGGAACTACCAGTACATGTACATTCTTTAATAAAGTTGAAGTTTGAGCTTTTTTCATAACGGAAAACTACACACACATTAAAGAGAAAAGTAAATTAAAATCAGGAGTCTCTAAACCAGTTACCATGGTGCAGTAGTTTACATTGCATTGCAGGCTGGGAAGTTGTGGATTGGAATCCTATCACTATATATCAAAGAAGATTTTTTTTAATGGGATTTTTCAGCCCTTAATGGCTCTTCTCTAGAGTGTTATGTGTTATGGGGCTCAAGGTTGTTACTGTTAGAGAAAAGAGTAACATGTGTGTATGTGTATATGTGTGTGTGTGTGTGTGTGTGTGTGTGTGTGTGTGTGTATATATATATATATATATATATATATCAGAGAACTTTATTTCTTATGAAATTTACAGCCTTTCTTACAGGCTCTTCTTAGAGTTTTGTGTTATGGGGCTCAAGGTTGTTAGAGAAAAGACTAACACCACAGAGTAAGGTTTTGTCCACATAGTTAGCAGATGCATTTATGACAGTGTTAATGCCTATTCCATGTCTATGATCTTTTAGACATTGATGCAGAGATGTATATGAAAGGAGGCATATAGTTTAGCCCTGTCAGTCTAAGACTAGAACGGAATTTCATAGCACCTTCATCATCCCTTTCCTTGTTGATCATCATAAAATGTCAAGTTCTGTGTTCTGTGGCCTGTCATTTTCTGCTTTCATGGTAATCTTGTTTGTTTTTTTTAAATTTCATCTCCCAGTCCAAGTCAGAGGCAGGTTTGTGTCATTCACTGGTTTCGGCAAACTCATGGTGAATGTTGCTGGACAGACTTTGTGGTGCCATCAGGAAGGCGACGTGGGTTCTGAAACTGAACAGTTATCAATGTTGCAGAGGTTCCATTAGTTATTAATTTTATTCAGCAAGAAACGGACAGCGCTGAAAAGTTCTAACATTGCAGATTTGAACTCGTCACTGGTCCTAAGTTTTTTGCTGTTAAGTATGCAGCACTACCAAGTACCACATTTCCAGTCACAGCGAGTGACTAGACAAACAATACAAGCACCTGCTAGCCCCATAGGCCTTCTGTGATTGTGAAGAATTTATCCCGCAAAAAAAGCTGCATGATTTTGATGGAAGGATTGTTTCGTGTTTCTCGTTTCCTTTCAATATAGAAAATCACAGCTTTACTTCTGACATATCACGGGAACCTTACTGTCTCAGTGGAATGCAGCATAGGCTCTCCTTATATCAGTAACAATTCCAGAGATCTTCCTGACTGCTGGGTGTCTAGCTAGATGCAGCTGTCATGGACTTGAGTTCCTGGCTTTGGCACATCAATACAGCATTTAGCACCTGACACTGCTACTCCCTTCCCTGTCCCCTCCCCCACCTTCCCTTTGTCTACTTCCTCCTCCCCTTTTCCCTATCCTCTCTCTCTCTCTTTCTCTCTCTTTGGAGTGTGTGACAGGCAGTCATAGTGAGCGGACATGTTTTCTCCAGTGTTCCCTTTCGTGCAACTGTTCATGTGTTTGTGAGCTGTTTTTTTAACTTTGTGTAGTGTCGCATCTGGCAAGCTACGCCGTCGGCTTCCTTGGATTTCCAACATGTTTGTGGTGGTTTTGTTTGGACTTTTTGGAGCTTTATGACTCAAAAGGAAGTGTCAGTCAGGAAGATGATGATGCAAGTCATAAACTGAAGGACAGGCCAAGTGGTGTTTTGATGGGGTGTGTGTTGACTTACCTGTTTTGGTGTTTACTCTATATTCAATGTGGTGACATCAAATTGAACCTCAGACCCACTAAGAAACGCACCACTCAAACCCAGGACCTGGGTCTCCACCAGATGCGGCTGAACACTAGCAGGGAGAGAGTCTCTTCAGCAAATAGCAGAGTTGTTAACAACAGCTCATGTTGAATCCCCTGCGTCAAACCCCACTGTTAACTTTACCATGGCTGATCCATGATGGAATGGAGATCTCCATGAATTCCAAGCTGGATGAAGTTGTGTCTGACAATGCAGCCATCAAGCAAAAGTTTGGTGTTCTACAGGAGGAGGTGGAGGCATTGAGACAGGAGGTGGACTCCTTATGCAGAGAAAATGTGACGTTGAAAGATCAAAGGGATGATTTGTGTGCTTGTGTTACAAACTTAGAGAAAAAGACGGACGATCTGGAAGGAAGATCAAAGGGAAATAACTTGATTTTCTATCAGATGAAGAAGGAAGAGGGGAGACCAGTGCTACACTTGAGCGTCAGTTGAAAGGACTTCTCTCTGATAAACTTGGTCTTTCGGAAAATGTAGAGACAGCTCGTGTGCCTTAGCAACAAGTCTGATTCCCCAGTGCATGCCAGACTTGACATTTTACAAGGATAAAGTGAGAATTTTGAAGGAAAAGACAAAACTGAGGGGGATTAAAATTTTCATTGGCATGGACTTTTCAGTGTGTGTGCATGAGAAAGTTGACAGTTTTTTATGAAAACAAAAAGAGCAGAAGGTAAGAGAGTGTCTATGAGTATGATATATGATCATCTGATTATTGAGGGAAAAAAGTACTGCCTGTCTGCTGATGGTGCCAGTCTGGTGGAAATGAAATAGGGGGAGGGCTGTCCAAAAAACTTTCACTGTGCGTTAAGGGGAAATGGTGTGAATGAGTCTGGTGTGAATGAGTCTGAATACGTAAATGAATGCAATTGTGGGAAAAAGTTTGAATATGTGTGCTATGAGAATAATACAATTGGTATGGGTAATGTATGTACGGAAAATCACTGTGTTGTGAACGATTATGGTTGAAATGATCGGTTGTACAATGGGGAGTAGGAAAGATGGGAGGGTGCGGTGTCCAGTGGGAATCATAATGATTGTGGCAGTGTGCTGGAGTCCTGTGATTTTTATAGTGTCACAGCGCAGGCTTTGGAGAGAAGGTCACAAAAGGGGAATGACGATATTCTTAGATTTAGCCTGGTAGATCCAGTTGCCAAAAATGAACCGTTTGTGCCCGACTGTCATCAAAACTTGGTGTCGGAACACTCTAGAGAGAGTTCCATTGAGGTCAGGGACACACCGGGTCATGTTTACATACAGATTTGTGATTCTGATAGTCCTGTGTGTGAAAGTTCTACTGTTGTAAATAATATTTACTCATATTCATTCTTACCTTGGAATGTGAATGGTTTGATGGGTAAAATCTGTGATCCAGACTTTATTTCCTTTGTCTCATCTTTCCACTTTGTTTGGTTGGTTGAAACTTTCATTGAATCTTTGAGTTATGATGTTTTTTCCTGGTTTTTCCTGGTTATAAAGTTTTTTGTCGACCTTCATTAAAATTGTCAGAGGCAGTATAGTGTGGTGTGTAATGGGTCTTATCAAAAATGAAATTGTTCCATATGTAAAACAAATTAATGTTCCCCATGGTTTCTTTCTCATGTTTATTATTGACAAGACTCTGTTTCATCTCCCAAAAGATATTTTGTATGTGTGTGTCTATACGCCACCTGAGGGTTCCAGGTACTACATTGTTATTGATGATGAAGGTGATGGTATTTCTTTATTGAAAAATTATTTGATTTGACAGCTAATGATTATTTCATTATTCTTTCTGGCGATTTGAATGCTCGTACTGGTAACGTTTCACAGCCTGTGACAACAGAAAATGATTTTTATTTACATGAAAGTGGTTTGCTTAGTGTTGGAAGGAATTCCCAGGATTAAGTTTTAAACAGTGTTGGCAAGTCAATGTTGAATATGTACACTTCTTTAGACTTGTGTATTCTCAACAGTTTGTATCATGGTGATGTTGAAGGACGCTACACAGACATCTCTGATTTTGGGTGCAGTGTGACTGATTATTTTTTGATGTCCAGTGAAATGTTGGCTATTTTTGGGATGATTGTATACTTACTGTTCTAGACCGGATTGAGACTGACCACATGCCTGTTACATTTTTATTAAAGCTCAAGATTTGTAGTCAATCATGTTAATGACACTTAAAAAGAGAAAGATGGTTTTGCTGAAAAATATAATTGGAACTCTGATAGCATTCAAGAATTTGAAGATAATATAAATTCAGATGACATAAAAAAGAAATGGAGTATGCAATTTTATGATTCATTCTGATATAAATGTGGCACTCAGTTTGTTTAATGAATGTGTCAAACCTGTTGCTGAATATATGAAAAAGTGCATACGTGTGAATGGATGTAAGAAGGTGTCTGGATGGTTTGATATGGAGTGCCGTAACAAAAGGAGAGAAGTACGTAGGGCAGTAAAAAATTATCGAAAAACATTGAATGACGAGGATAGGGAGGATCATCATAAATATAAAAGAGAGCATAAAAATATGATTTTTCATAAAAAGAAATCATATAACACAATGTTGATTGATAAATGAGTTTCTTCTGTCAATAATCAACGTGATTTTGGGGAAACTGTACATAAGGCTATTCTGAAAAGGAACATTACAAAGAATCAGATTTCTATCGAAGAATGGTTTCAACATTTCAAAGCATTATCAGAAAAGGATGAAATAGCTATTGATCAAAATGATGATGTCGATACACTTGATCTGATGATAATTTGTTGCCTTTTAATCTGCCCATATCAGAGGAAGAAGTTTTGTTAGCACTGCATAAATTAAAACCTAAGAAAGCAGCAGGCCCTGATGGTGTGATTGGTGAGATATTAAATGATATTGCCATTGTTAGAGTGTCAAAACAGTTGTTTTAAACAAAATTTGACAACAAATAGATGGTCATAATTAACATCTTTCAATATCAGTATTACCAACCCCAAATGCACTAAAAATATATGTACAATATCAGATCTGTCACCTTGTATCTAAACTGATTAACATATATATATATATATATAAAATCTAATACACTTAGGTTAAATTTGGTGAGGTATTGGATCTTTCTACAGTAAGAATTATTTTTAATCTCGAAAGACCAAACAGTCTTAACTCTCATTCTGTGTGTTGTATGACTTAAGTACAGTTCAAGTTCATTATGACCTAGTCTGTGAGTGATAAGTGATGCTACTAACATGCCAATGATACTTCTCACCAAGCTTTCTTCATATAACCTGCCAAGTTCTTAACATCTCTTCCTCCACATTATCAAAACATGCATTACAATTATACATCACCTACAGTGCCTGCTTTACAGCGAATCTTTTTTTTACCAATGCAATTCTGCATGTCAGTTTTGCAAATAGACCATTTCCACTGATTTTATTGGCTAAAATGTGTAATGATGCATGATCTCGTTTCATAAACAGAAGCCTTCAACCATTTCAACTACAGTTGAAGCCACTTATAACAAATTGCTGAGGACATTCAAAATGGCTTCATTACATCCGGCTTTCGTTACAGCCGACATGCCAGTTATAATGAATTTTTATACATGGTTGCTTCATTATATCCAGCGTGATGTATTTCTCTCTCCCTCTTTCTCTCTGTCTCTCTACCCCCCCCCCCCCCCCCCCCCCCCCCCCCCCCCCCCATACATGCCTGTATACATGGGCATTAATCGAGCTCGTTTTCTAGGCCATTATATACTTTCATTAAAATGATTTCAGTTTTGTTTTCCCCGAAATATGGCTGTAATTTAATGGCTGTACATTAATGGAAACAGGTTACATAGGCCTATATTGCAATTTGAAGGCTTAGAAACCGATAATAAGAAAAACAGACGAACAGAATTCACTGTATTATTCTGATGACTTCAAAAGGATGGATTGTCAGAAGAAATTACACAGCACCATGATTTTACACTGTGACAACAGTCTTGCTTTTCTGTTGTTTCAGTCTTCCTTTTCTGTTGTTTCTGTTGTTTCACATTCACATCAGACATTATAAATGCTATTCCAATAACTGTATACGAGTGACCTAATGTGTACTGCTAATAATAAAGAACTTTTGATTGCATACACTAGGACACAATAACACATCTGTGACTTTTGCTGCAATGATGGAGAAAAGTAAACAAAACAAAAAATCATTTTCTTTTCAAGACCTTATTTAGACACAACTATTTTTGGTTATTATAATGTGATTTCTTGTCAAGCTGTGACAGGCACAAAGAATGCTTTCTAGTGCGGCAGACTGCGTGTATTTTAAAATCAGCTACTTTATTTTTTTTTATTTCCATACCAGTGCATATTCCAATGACCTAACAGTGTGAAACAGTAAACAAACAGTGCAATAGTCCCCCCTTTCCCTCTCCCACCTTGGTCGAGCATGATTACAAAACTTTACACATGCCTTACATGGTGCCCAAGGCAGTTGACCAATTTCTGATCAAATCTTTCATTGTTATGCTAATCATCTTAAATATGTACATATATCTACTTGATATACACAACCGTAATCGTCACTTTGTATCATTTTCCTTCTTCTTTCTTGTACCCTAGCTTGAAGACTCCAGGAATCATCCTAAAAGCTGAAACGCTTGAACACTATGGTACAATTACACCAGCTAGGGATCAGAACTTTAAAGCGTGTGATCATTTTCCATTACCCCACCACATGGACAGCCACACTCAGGCTTTGGGGGAACTTTGAATCCAACTGCAACTTTTATTCCTTCAAACTTTATGCTTCTCATTAATTTCCTTAATTCAAAACTTTCTTTATTCCCAGTTCCAAATCTTCCAATTTTTGTCTTTTGAGTTTTTAGCTGAACTTCCTCTCATACTTTACACGTACTAAGATACTAATGTGACACTTCTGATAAGGCTCTGATTTAAAATTTCATCTCCCTCTAACACTATAATTTCAAATCTTACCTTATCTTCCTTTCATATTATTCATTTTTTTTTAATTAAATCCCAACCAGCTTTACTTCTCTTTGAACCCCTGTTACACATAAATAATAATGCTGGTAAATGACAGGTGGGCATTACTGGTTAAAGTAGTAAAATGTCATCATACAGTGATACACCCTAAGGTCGGTCGGTACCATTGCACCCAGAATGCAACACACACACACACACACACATTCTCTCTCTCTCTCTCTCTCTCTGGGTGTGTTTCTTTCCGTCTTATGGAACTAGCTCTATTAATCCTAGCCTTGAATGAAAAGTTACTTCATGGAGAAAGTTTACAAGACTGTGCAAAAGAAAAGACATAGGCTGAAGCACTGTGGTTACATCAAAATGCTATTATGCTTTACAAATCATGCAGGGGTTCTTTCCTTCCTTCTGTAAAGTGACCACAGTCAAACTTGACTATTTTGTCACTTTAGCCATGACAGCCTCCACACATAGCATCATCACCATCCGAAGTCCTCAAAGCCAGGGTGTTGCTGTCTACAAAGCAAGGTAGGAGTCACACACTTAATGTTCTTATCCCTAGCTGGTGCATTTATACCTTACGATTCCAAATGCTTAGCCTGTTTGGATTACCCTGTGTCTTTTCGCCAGGGCAGATGAAGAAAACACGTCATGATGGCAGTATCTGAGTCTGAATGAAGACTGGGCTCAGACCATAAGGCAGGATAACCCCTCCCCCCCCCCCCCCCCCCCCCCCCCCCCCGTCTGCAACTTCTGATCTCGACACACATGAGAAACTGAATGCTATAAAGATAACCGTTACAGAATTTGATATTAATTTAGCATTCAGTAGCTGTCAGTACAGTGTACTATTAGGCATAGCCATCAATTAATTATTTATCGGATTACGTTAGAAGTATCCAGTCAACTCACTTTACGCTATTGAACAGCACTTCATTTCAGTTTACAGCAATCAGCCACCCGGTGGATCGCGCATGAAGTTTCGCACAGGAGACGCTTTCTCCATCGAATGAGACCAAGTTAGAATTCTAAAAATAGATTGGAACGCTATCATGTGCACCTAACTTCAAAATCTCGGAAACAATGAGAGTGAGAAAGAAGGAATTAACAGGATTTTAATCATCTTGATAATTGATTAAAAAAAAAAAAACAAAAAAAAACTTGTATACATTAACGATCTCCCTGAGAGCCTGTTGGCTGTTCGCTGACGACACTGCAGCTTATAGAGTAGTCACATACCAGCGACAACAAGACCAGCTACAAGAGGACCTCCATCGCCTTGGAGCATTGGACGTAAATCTCAACTATTTTCACGGCTCACAAAGACTACCGTGAATGAAAGACATGTCCCCAAAAGCTTTCACTATGAGGACGTAAATCTCAACTATTTTCTTGGAGAATGGGAGAAGAGCTGGGACATGGTTTTTCACCCAGGGAAGTGTACTGTTCTTCCTGTGACCAGAAGTCGGCGACCCCTCCACTACCAGTACAAGCTGCATGGACACACACTTGACATTGTGTCATCAGTCAAGTATCTCGGCGTCACCATTGAGAAGAGCATCAGCTGGGATTCTCACATTGATGCCATTACTTTGAGAGCAAGCAGGATGTTGGGATTCCTTCATCGGAACTTGAAAGCAGCTGAGAGAGAGGGCTTACCTGACATTTGTCAGGACCCTTTTGGAATATGCCAGCTCAGTGTGGGACCCCCATACACAGAGGAATGTCGACAGAATGGAAGCAGTACAGAGAAAGGCGGCTCGCTTCGTATTGAACCGCTACCACAACACCTCAAGTGTGAATAACATGCTTTCTCGACTGGGATGGCCCTCCCTTCGGCGACGCCGGCAGATAGCACGTCTGACAATGCTGTACAAGATTCGCAATAACATGGTCGCAGTCAGCCACAACAAACTCCATCCAGCTCCGGTCCGCCAAAGAAGAGGGCATGACCAACAGTACTCTGCCATCCAGTGCCGCACACAGTACCGGCAGAACTCATTCTTCTCCACAACAATCAGAGACTGGAATTAGTTGTCATTGGAGACTGTGGCCGCCCCCATTCTTGCACCTTCCAGTCAGGAGTGCAACTGCTGCTCTGATTCTTTTCTTTTCTTTTTTTCCTTCTTTTTTTCCTTCTTCGCCCAACCTGAAAAGTGTCAGAAAAATAAAATTGTTGATTGTGGACACTCAAAAGAAGAAGAAGAAGATCTTGGATAAAATGTTATTTTGAATAAAAGCCTGGTCTACATGATCATGCGGTCTCCCTATTGACAAAAAGCTTTTCCTTTGAAATGCTCCTAGTCAATTCTCACATGGATCTGGCACGTTTTACTCCTCCCGACACCAAAGATTGACGTTTTACATGGGTTGTGTTCACAATAGCCTTAGTTGTATAGCAAAAAAAAATATGGGCAAAACAATAAGGCGACCGGCTACTGGACACCTAAACGACCAAGTTCTTAATTTTTGGGTGATAGGGGGACAAAAAGTCCACCTGTTGACAATTTGTACACACACACACACACACACACACACACACACACACACATCTCTCTCTCTCTCTCTCTCTCTCTCTATATATATATAGTTTTCAGAAAACCCTCTCAGTTGTCTAACTCCACACCAAGCAGTAGAAATGTTTTGAGAAAGTGGCTTGTACACAGGAGTAGATTCCTGATGAAGGCTGAAAAGCCGAAACTTTGAAAAGAAAATGAATTGGAACTTTGAAAAGAAAATGAAGTGGATGAAACAGGCATGTGCATGTGGACTTCTTTATTTGTGTTATATATGTCACAGCCCAGACTGGAATCCAGTCCAATCCGGAATCGGTCTAGTCCAAACTACAATCTCAATATGACCTAGGCCGTATTAAGATTCTAGTTTGGACTAGACTTTTACCAGTCCAAACTAGAATCTCAATATGGCCTAGTCCATATTAAGATTCTAATTTGGCCTAGCAAGCGTCTAGTCCAAACTGGAATCTTAATACGGCCTAGGCCATATTGAGATTCTAATTTGGACCTACCGCTAGTCCAAACTGGAATTTAGTCCAAAATGGAATTCACACACACACCACACACACACACACACACACACACACACACACACATTTTTGAGTATATTTTTGACTTTTGGCTGTTTTGAAAATACTGCATTTAACTCTGCTTGGTAACACAAGTATGAAAAGATATCAGTTTCTGAGTGAGCAGGTGGCACAGTCGGTTGTGTCACTGACACCTGACTCAGAGCACTGAAATCAGTTCAACGTTCTTTGCCCCTGTAAATGTTGGACCGAGTAGTGTTCTGCCTGTCTGGTGAACAATATACAATGCAACACAGCCGCAACACTCAGCAGTCAGTCAGTCCATTTGAAACAGTTTGACTGCCTGTGGTGACGATAGATTCTGTCCAAAAAGAACGATTTTATGAAGAGATCGACAAAATTATCCGATCAACGGAAACGGGACACATTTTGCGTTTCCCAAGAAAAATATCACAAGATTGTGTCTGCACTGAAACTTGAGAAGCTTGCCAAATGTGGTGATGGGCCCAAGTTTAAATACTGGGCACAAAAAAACTACAAGCTCGAAGTTGTTGAAAATCGGGACACTGTGTTCTGCAAAAGTCAGAATTGTCCTCTGGTGACAAGAGAGGAGTTGTTCCACACAATTTTGCGGTGCCATAAACGCGTCGGACATGCAGGCCGTGATAAAATATGAGCCGAAGTCAGTGGAAACTACGCTGTTTTAACGAATGGTGTATTTTTAACGAATGGTGTATTTTTAACGAATGGTGTATTTTAACGAATGGTGTAATTTAAATGAATGGTGTATTTTACCAAATTGAATCAAAGGTGTAGTTTTTAATACTAAACAATAAAAACAGATCGACACAAATGTGTTTGTGTGTGGCAAATGTGTGTGTTTGGGGGGGGGGGGGGGGGGGGGGTGCGCGCGCGCGCGCTGCTGCTGCTTCTTCAGACTGACTGCATACTGCAAACAACAGTGCCATTTGTATCCATATGACACAACACAATTCCATCAAATCCAGCAGATACAATTCCAGTTTGGGCTAGTCCAAACTCGAATTCCAATATGGACGGAATTCCAGTTTTGAGTGGCCGTTAGTCCAAACTGGAATCTCAATATGGCCTAGGCCGTATTAAGATTCTAGTTTGGACTAGTCCGGTCCGGAATCGGTCTAGTCCAAACTGAGATCTTAATATGGCCTAGGCCGTATTAAGATTCTTGTTTGGACTAGTCCGATCCGGAATCGGTCTAGTCCAAACTAGGATCTTAATACGGCCTAGGCCATATTGAGATTTCAGTTTGGACTAGACCAATTCCGGATTGGACTGGATTCCAGTCTGGACACACACATATATTCAATTAGACAAAGCTTGCTCTTATGCCTTAAATTGAAAAAATAATAGGGGGAAGATAAGCATTCATATTTGCAGTGGTAGATAATTCTGCCTAACAGTACGTGCTTGGGTGGGTGAATGGGGAATAATAAATGCTTGTCAAAATGAGCCGTCAGCAAGCTTGTAGTCTCCAAGGTGGAGACAATCTCCAACGGAGAGGAAACTCACTAACATATAACTTCTGACCACCAAGGGTTCGAAGAAGAATCCAACAGCACCCCAAAAGCAGCCAGCGAAAGGTAGAATAAAATAAAACGAAAGTGTGGAGAGGTAAAAAGTTGCTGAAAAACTAAAAACATTTTGCAAACAGTATAAACTGTAGGGGACAATCTTTGAGCCTATGCTTGAGGATCCATTTAAGGATGCAAGGGAGATATAAAAAAATTATCTCAGAAAGTGCTTGGCTGATCTTTCTGAAAATTGCTAGTTATGTTCATTGTGGGTCACGGATCATAACCAATGTATTATTTTTATTTAGCAACGGCTATAACGGCCCATAACGGGTTTTCTTCTTTATGGAATATCTTAGAAAGTACTAGGCCGATCTTTCTGAAAATTTGTAGGTATGTTCATTATGGGTCACGGATCATGCCCGGTGTATTATTTTACCGTTATAGCCGTTACTAACGTTACTAACGGCTATAACAGCCCATAACGGTTTTTTTTTTAATGGAATATCTCAGAAAGTACTTGGCCAATCTTACTGAACATTGCTAGTTATGGGTCACGAATCATACCCAATGTGTCATTTTACCGTCATAGCCGTTATAACTAGCCGTTATTAACGGGTATAACCGCCCGTAACGGTTTTCCTTCTTTATGGAAAATCTCAGAAAATACTAGGCCGATCTGTCTGAAAATTGGTAGGCATGTTTATTATGGGTCAGCGATGATGCCCGATGTGATATTTACCGTTATAGCCATTACTAACAGCTATAACGACCCATAACGGTTTTTTCTCTTTATGGAATATCTTAGAAAGTACTTGGCCGATCTTTCTGAAAATTTGCAGATATGTTCAGTATGGGTCACGGATCATGCCTAGTTTGTTATTTTACCGTTATAGCCGTTACTTATGGCTATAATGGGCCATAAAGGTTTTTCTTGTTTATGTAACATGTCAGAAAGTACTTCGCCGATCTTTCTGAAAATTTGTAGGTATGTTCATTATAGGTCACGAATCATGCCAATTGTCATTTTACCGTATTAGCCGTCAATAACGGCCATAACCGCCCATAACGGTTTTCCTTCTTTATGGAATATCTTAGAAAGTACTTGGCCGATCTTTCTGAAAATTTGTAGATATGTTCATGGATTATGCCCGGTTTGTTATGTCACCGTTATAGCCGTTACTTATGGCCATAAAGGTTTTTCTTGTTTATGTAACATGTCAGAAAGTACTTGGCCGATCTTTCTGAAAATTTGTAGGTATGTTCATCATGGGTCACGAATCATGCCAATGTGTCATTTTACCGTACTACCTTCTTTATGGAATATCTTAGAAAGTACTTGGCCGATCTTTCTGAAAATTTGTACGTATGTTGATTATAGGTCACGGATAATGCCCGGTTTGTTATGTCACCGTTATAGCTGTTACTGTTTATTGTTTATGTAACACATCAGAAAGTACTTGGCCGATCTTTCTGAAAATTTGTAGGTATGTTCATTATAGGTCACGAATCATGCCAATGTGTCATTTTACCGTATTAGCCGTTACTTACGGTTATAAAGGCCCATAAAGGTCTTTCTTGTTTATGTAATATGTCAGAAAGTACTTGGCCGATCTTTCTGAAAATATGTAGGTATGTTCATTGTAGGTCACGGATAATGCCTAATTTTTATTTTATTTATTTTTTTTTTTTAATACCGTTATAGCCGCTATTGACGGCTATAACGGCCCATAAGGGTTTTCCTTCTTTATGGAATATCTCAGAAAGTACTTGGCCGATCTTTCTGCAAATTTGTAGGCATGTTCATTATGGATCACGGATCACGCCCGGTGTGTTATTTTAGTGTTATACGGTCATGTTGGGTGGAAGCCTGAGAAAGTACTTGGCCGATCTTTCTGAAAATTTGTAGGTATGTTCTTTTACCGTTATATCCGTTACTTACTGTCACGGATGATTCCTGATGTGTCATTTTACCGTTATATCCGTTACTTACTGTATTAACGTCCAATTACGGTTTTCCTGCTTTATGAAAACTCTCAGAAAGTACTTGGCCGATCTTTCTGATCAGTTGCAGGCATGTTCATGATGGATCACAAATTATACCCGATGTGTTATTTAACCGTTATAGCCATTACTAACGGCTATAACGACCCATAACTGTTTTTCTTCTTGTCATGTGATGTAGCCTCACATGGCGACATGTGACGTTCCGTCGCGTAAGCCCTTACTTATTATAAAGCATTTCCCTAGGTAGGAAAAAGAAAAGGTAAAAGAAACAATAATTCACGTGGCCTGACCAGTGTGATCGGTGTCGCTGGTGGCTATAGACGTAGGGCGATTATTGGTTGAAGGGACGGACGTTGTCCATTGGTCAAATAACCAAGGGCTGGTAATGCGTAGAGTTAGACGAGTACTCACTGAATGTGTACTCAGAAAACAAAAAAAATTCCGCGCTGAAACCGGGACTTTATTTTTCATGTTCTTTAGAACACATGTAGCTTCTTCTAGACTTATTTTCCCCTCTAATCCCCTCTAATCCTTTTGCTTCCTCTTCGTTTAAACACGTGATATTTTCTACTCAATCTTTAATTTCGCAATTTTCTACCTCAATCTTTGCATATAGCGATCTATAAAATGTATATACTTCTTGAATAATGTCTTTCAGGTTTGTTAGAGTATTGCCATGTTGGTCTATGTTGGTCTATCAATCTTGCCATATTTTTGCTAACATAGTGACATTTCTCTAAATTACAGAAATAATTACTCACTTTCTCCCCTTCCGCTATCCATCGAGCTCTCGACCTTAACAATACTCTCTCCATTCGTTTTTCCCTTATCTGTTTTAACTGTTCTTTTTTCATGTCTATAAATCTGATGTCTTCTTCATTTTTATTTTCGATTCTGTCTAGTCGTTGTATGTCATGTTCAAGCTGTTCTTCTTCTGTCAGTTTTTTCTTTTTCATTGTGGCATATGAAATTGTTTTGGATCTTATTTTCATTAACAGAAAGTCAAGAAATATGTCATCTGGGATAGAAAACCTCAGCTCTTTTTTTTAGTTTTTTTATAAACATTTCTTTAATGAACAGATGTGTATATACTTCTTGAACTGAAGCAACAAGCAAATGCTTATAATGTGCTCAGTGACGGAATATTTAACAACAAAAAGCACATCGGCGGAATGCATAATCAACATTGACACGTAAGACAGAAGAAAAAAAAAAAAAAAAATGCTGAATATCATATGGGCAAATTTGTAGAAGTCTTACTTTAAATTTAAAAGACAGGAAAGAAAATAGAACAGATCAGTAGAATCTAACAGCGATGCAAACAGGCAATCTACACAACAAATACCATGATTCCCAATGCACCGAACTTGCACAAATTTGAAGAGAGAGAGAGAGAGAGAGAGAGAGAGAGAGAGAGAGAGAGAGATATGCGTCCGTCACCAAAGAGCCCAGCCCCGTGTCGCAGTGGGTCTAATGCAAAGTCGTAAACTGAGGGAATACTAACCTCAGCTCTTCGTCAGTTACTTCCTCTACGTTTGCATTCAGCGCGTTTTCTTTTTAAACCTTATCGATTTCCGAATTTATTTCATTCAAATACATTTTATCTTTTAGAACGGACGCATTGAATTTCCAAAAGGTGTTTACCGGTGTCTTCAAATTTTAATTTTAATACAACAGCCGAATGATCTGTCCTGTAGCCACATTCAATTATCTGCGTCCTCTACAAACGACACTACGGAGTCTGAGATCAGAAAAAAAAAGTCTAATCTGGCCTGCAGAAAAGGGTTGGTTCTTCTCCATGTATAACGAAGGCATTCTACGTTCAATTCTTGCCAGATATGGTTCAAATCTAAGTTTTCGATCATATTATCAACTGGCTCTTTTGCTTTATGCTCCAGAACTAGATGAAAATCCCCAGCTATTATAATATTTTCAATTTTTATTTCACTAATCTTTTGTTTCAGGTTACTATAGAACTCTGGGGTGTCTATTTGGTCCGTATATGTTTACAACTCTTCTTATGGATTTCAACAACTACCATAATGTAATTACCTGAATTATCTTTAATAGTTCTTTGAACCTTAAATTCAAAGTTATTATTAAAACATTATCGCGACTCCTCTTGCATTTGATGTAAAATTTGAGAAATATCCCTGATACCCCCATTCCGCTAAAACATACTTTTCCATTTTCTTCTCAAACTTTGTATCTTGCAAAAAATAAATGGAATGGTTTTTTCTTTCTCATGTAATGAAAGATATCCTGCCTTTTCTTGGCGGTATTGAGGCCCTGACAATCAAGAGAAAAAATTGATACACCACTATCCATTTTTTACAAGACGAGGTTTAAAATGAACACCAAAAAGACACAGTAATGTTTAGCTATATTCCAGGACAACAAATTTGTCCACACACATTGAATACTTTTGTATTCTTTTGAGCACATCCATCCAACTTCATAGGCAGAGAGGAGCAGTAACAAACCAAAAATTTCAAGTCTAAAGGAAAAGGAAAATGCATGCCTTTGAGCAAAATAATTGTCATGTGAGGAAATAGGAGAGAGGGAGACAGAGAGACAGAGACAGAGAAAGAGAGGGACAGGAAGAGAGATAGAGACTCTTTGTCTCTCTCTTCCTGTCCTGAAAGAGAGTATGTACAAACAGCACCAATTAACACAAACAAAAGCAACAACAATAAATCCAAACAAAGGCAAAAGATACTTAGTAAGTAGCCAGCCGTATCAAGCCAAACAGAGCTAGCCCATTGCTTCCTCTCTCTCTCTCTCTCTCTCTCTCTCTCTCTCTCTCTCTCTCTCTCTCCCTCTCTCTCTCTCTTTTTTTTGTTGTCTGAATGCAAAAAAAACTTGTTGCATCAAAAATTATGCATGCGCAAGTGTATGCAAGAAACATGTACGTGCAGAATTTAACCATTTAACCTGTAGAGACACAATTATTTCTCAGGTATGCTTACAAACATTCCAGAAGAAAAAAAAAAAAAAAGTGACAGGGTTCTTAGCCAACACACACGCACGCACGCACGCACGCACGCACGCACACACACACACACACACACACACACACACACACACACACACACACACACACAATGATAATCATAATGAAAATAATTATAATGATAATAATCATGAATATTAATATATATTAATAATAACTACATTAATGACATTAATAATAATCCACAGTAAGAATGGTTTTTAACAGAAACGAATAACAATAATAATTAGAAAAAAATGATAATGGTGATAAAAATAATAATGATAATAACAATAATAATAATTATAACAATAATAATAATAAGAATAAAAGTATGATAAAATACAATAACACCAACAATAGTGATAATAATGATAATTATAAAAATGTGTACAATCGTAATGACAATAAGGATCCACAAAAAAAGCAAAAAGAACAAAAAGAACTACTGACATGAAACATTTAAACATGAAAAAGCAAAACACAAATCAGAAAACGCAAAACTAAAAGCAGAAAACGCTTAGCGCAAAACGTAAAACACCAAACACAAACTAGAAAACAAAAAACGCAAAAAATGCACAACAAATTACACAAACTCAAACGCAGATACAATGGGTATAAACGCGAAATGCATAACTCAAAAGGCAAAACTCTAAACACAAAAGACAAAATAGAAAACAGCCGGCGCCTCAATGCGGAATTTTGAGGTGTGTTTTCCCTATTGTTGTTAGTATTGTTGTTATGTATGATAGTATTATCATTCTTATTCTCTTATTGTTATTATTACCAATACAGTATTGTTATTATTATCATTGTTTAATATTATTATTATTATTATCATAATTATTGTTATTATTCTAATTATTCTTATAAGTACGATTTCTTCTTCTTTCTTTCTGCGTTTGCAGGCGGACACTGCATGTATAGATAGGCTGTGGAGTTTTGTGTGTATGACCGTTTTTCATCCTGCCAATAAGGCAGCCATACTCCATCTTCAGGGAAGGTGCATGCTATGTGTAACGTGTCATTTATACCAACGGCTAAACTGGCCTTCTCTTCCGAAAGTTGGTGATGGGATTTTACGTGTGTGCAAGATGTTGTGCGTGCGTTCACACACGGAACCCCGGTTTATAGTTTCATTCAATGGACTGTATGGAAAATGGAGTCCGAGTAGTAGTAGAAGAATGTTCTCACTAGTATTATGAATATTATTTTACTACTCGCACCATTAGCACTCCTTTTTCTTCACTGTTGTTTTCCGTTCTGATTTTTGCAGGTGTTAATTATTGAAAGTAGTAGTAGTAGTAGTAGTAGTAGTAGTAGTAGCAGTAGTAGCTCATCATCATGTTATTTCTATTGTTTTTTTCATTCTTCTTCTTCTAATAATAATAAGAATACTACTACTACTGCTACTACTACTACTACTGCTACTACTACTACTACTACTACTACTACTACTACCATGATGATAACACTCATGATTATAATAATACTGTGTACAATGTACAATGTGATATCGACAATAAGGATCAACAACAAAAACAAGAACAACAAAAAGAACAAAAACTACGAACACAAATACACAAAAAAAGAAACACAAAAAGAAAACACACACGCACACTAGAACACACACAAACGCATATACACAAACAGAAACCCACACATAGCACAAAGCGCAAAGTACAAAGCAGAGCATGCAATATGCAAAACGCAAAACAAAAAACAAAACACAAGCACAAAACACAATAAAAACTGCAAAAGACAAATGCACAAAGCACGCACAGTAAAATTGAAAAGGGAAAACACAGAACAGGAAGCATAAAACGCAAAACACGAAATGGAAGACGCGAAACACAAAATTTTTTTTTTAAAAACCCGAAAAAACAGAAAATTCAGACGCAGAAGCAAAACGAAAAACGCGAAACACAAAATACGAACACAAACAACAGAAATAGAAACTCCCGCAAAATGCAAAAATGGAAAACAAAAAACACAAAACACAAAAACACCGAGGATAGGCGCAAGGAAGAAGGCCTTCTTCTTTGCGCTGAACCTTGCGAAGTGATCTGAAGCGATCAAAGCTAAGTGAATTTTCATTGTTTTATTCGTTAATGTCTCACCTGATGAAGACCTAAGAGGTCGAAACGCGTTGTGTTTCGTCTTGTGACTCGTTTGTTCACGTTCTCTGGGCGGTTCGCTAACATTTATTTAAGATTTGCAAAACACAAAACTAAAAACATGAAGTACCAAAACGCAAAACACAGAATGGAAAAAGGCAAAACCCCAAACGCAAAACTCACAACGGAAAACTAAAAACACAAAACAGAAACGGCACTCTGCAAACGCAAAAAGCAAAACACAAAGCACGCACAAGGTAAAACGAAAAAGGCAAAACACAAAACGCAAAACGGAAAACGCAAAACATGCAAACTTTCATGCATTCATTTATGCCCATCGCTCCCGGTGTAGCATAGGCCATCGACGACCCTTCGCCATCGCACTCTTTTCTGCGCTGTTCTGGTGATTCCAGTCCAGTTGGTCCCTTGTTGTTTTAGCTCTGCCTCAGTGCCTCCAGCTGTTGCGAGGCCGGCCTCTCTTCCTCTTTCCCTGCGGCTTCCAGGTCAAGGCTTGGTGTGTGGTGCTGGACGCTGGCTTCCTGAGGGTGTGTCCGATCTAGCCCCACTTTCTTCGCAGTATCTGCTTGGCTGCTGGTTCCTGTCCCTCACGCTCGGAGTTTGGTTCTTATGCCGATTCCTCCAGATGCCCAGATGTTCTTGAGCATGACGAAAGCTGCTCTTGCCTCGCCGATTCTGGCAGTGATGACCCAGTCCGTGTGCCTCCCTGTTGGTCAACCACGCTTCCCAGGTTGACAAAAGACTCCACCTCCCTGATGGGCTCTCCACCGGCTGTGACTGATGTGCTGGCAGTGGAGTTGATTTTCATCAGCTCGGTCTTCCTGTTAATCATGTCCTGGCTGTGGTCTCCAGACGAGTGGCCTCCAGGCGAGAACCTTCCTGCATCTGGCTGTGGCTGTGTGACAGGAGCGCCAGGTCGTCAGCAAAGTCGAAGTCGTCCAGCTGTTCCTGCCTGTTGTAGTGGTCTTCATGATCCAGTCAATGACCAACGAGGAAGAAGAACGGCGACAGCAGGCACCCCTGCCGAACTCCGGTCTTCACCTCGAAACTTTCGTACAGCTGGCCGGCGTGGGCAATCCTGCAGTTCATGTCCTGGTAGGTGCACCGGATGAAGGAGATGATCTTCTCAAGCACAAAATGAAAAGAAAGAACAAAAACACAAATACAAACGCAAACGTTTTCGCAAATACAAACGTTCAACACAAAGAAAAAAAAAAAGACACAACACAAAAACACAAAACACTGAGAAAAAAAAAAAAAAAAAAAAAGGCCGCAAAACGCTAAACATGAAACGCAAAATTGAAACATAAAACCAAAAACTGAAGACAAAAAAAACGCTTAACGCAGAACATAAAACACCAAACGCAAAATGGAAAACAAAAAACACAAAACGCACAACAAAATATGCAAATTAAAAAGCACGAAACGCAAAACAATTCCAAAATATAAAACACAAAATGCCAAACCCAAAAGGCAAAGCACAAAACGGAAAATGCAAAACAAAATATGAATTAAAAAAAAAACCCACAAAAGCAAACACAAAAGCAAACACAAAAAGAACGCAAACGGGGCACTATTAATGGTTGTTAACGACCAGTCTGGCGCCCCTGCCCAATTTGTCGCCCGGCGACAAATTAGTCCTCAGCACCAGGACCAATTTGTCACCCATTCTAAGTTTTTGAGGGCGATAGTGTGGGTCGCACTTCTTGTCCAATCTTGTCGCCCCTTGGCTAATTTGTCGCCAACTTACCTATCATCATCATCATCATCATAATCATCATAATCATAATCATGAGAGCAATAATGATAGTAATCATCATGAAATTAATAATAACGATAATAATAATAATAATAATAATAATAATTTTTTTTTTAATTGTTAATAATAATAATAACTATAATAATAATGAGTTATAACGATAGTACTACTACTGCTACTGCTACCACTACCACTACTACTACTAAACATAATGATAATAAGAATAATATTAATGATAATAGTAATTATAATAAACCCATGCAAAACTCACAACGAAAAATACAAAACAAAGGAGAGAGAGAGAGAAAAATTAAGAAAAACGCAAACCATCCTCAAAAACCACAAACACGCAAAATACAAACACAAAGACATCTGCAAAGCAAAACACAAACATTGCAAAGGACAATTCAGCGGCGCCGCCCGCCTTTCCTCCTCCGACGCCTTACTGACCAGTCTGGTATGACTGCCAGACATGTGTAGTTGCCCACCGGATCACTATTGATGGTTTGTTTCTCTTCGTTTTTTGGTTTGTTTTTGTTTGTTTTTTTCTTTTGTCTCCTGAACCACTGAGGAATGTACCTGCCTGCCCCAATGCGGATTTTTGAGGTGTGTTTTCCTTATAATTGTTATCATACCATTCTCCTTATTCTCTTATTGTTATTACCAATATATTATTGATATTATTATTATTGTTTTTATTCTAATTATACTTTTTTTTTTTTTTTTTTTTTTTTTTTTTTTTTTTTTTTTTTTTTTTTTTTTTTTTCTAATTATACTTATTAATGTGATGATTATTGTTGTCATCACTATCATTGTTACTAAGATTCTCATTATTATGTTATTATTCTTGTTATTGTTATTGTTACGGCGCCCAATACGAAAACGGCGCTTCTCGTACCCGCCGTTTTGGTATCCTAATCGGCCTTAAAGGACCTGTTTTCGTGCATCTGGTTCAAATCTCAATATCTGCTTTTCTCGCGTGATTGATGTTAAAAGAGCACTGCTGATCAAGTTTTCGTATCGACAAATGAGGGAAGGTGATTACTGGGGTAGGGCCACAGGCCCGGTATGCCACAGACCAAAACGGCGGGTACGAGAAGCGCCGTACTAGCATACGAAAACGGCGCCCAATACTAAAACGGCGTCTTACGTCCCGCCGTTTTGGTTAAAACAGATTTTATTTGTTCGATTCATTATTATTATTATTATTACCATTATTATTATTATTATTATTATTTTTGACGGGCTCTTTCTTTTCATTTTTTTTTTCTTTTTTCTTTTGATTTTTTCGTTTATCTTCTCAACCACTGAGGAATGTACCTGCCTGCCCCAATGCGGATTTATGGGGTGTGTTTTCCTTACTGTTTGGTATCATGTCATTCTCTTTATTCTCTTATTGTTATTATTACGAATACATTATTGTTATTGTTATCATTCTAATTATGCTTATCAATATAATGATAATTGCTGTTGCTGCTATACTACTGTTGTTTCGATTCTCATTATTATGTTATTATTATTGTTATTATTATTACTATTATTATCACGATTACTATTACTATTATTATTATTATTATCATTGTTATTAATACTTTTATTATTATTTTTTTTTCCATTATTATTAATACTTTTATTATATTATTATTATTATTCTTTTTGTTGTTGAAAATGGAGTAGTACTAGCAACAGTAGTAGTAGTACTAGTAGTAGTAGTAGTAGTAGTAGTAGTAGTAGTAACATTCATATTCCCCATTAACTCAGTAATACGACTGGTACTATGTTATTTCTCTTTTTTTTTTCCATTCTTAGTCTTCTTTTTCTAATAATGATGATAGTAATAATACTAATAATAACAATAACAATAACGATAATAACACTCATGACGATGATAATAGTAATGATAACGACAATAAGAATCAACAACAAACACAAGAGCAACAACAACAACAACAAAAATTTTTTAAAAAATAGTGGGTATAATGAAAATCATTATCATCATGAAAAAAAATAATAAAAACAATAAGAAAAATAAAAATAAAAATAAGAATGATGATGATGATGATAATAATAATAATAATAATATTGTCATTATTATTATTATTATTATTATCATTATTATTATTATTGTGGTTATTACTATTATTATTATAACTATAATTATGACAATTATTACAATACAACAAACACAATAACAACACCAACGAAAATAATAATGATAATCATAACAATGATAATATAATCATCATCACTATTATTATTATTATTATTATTATCATTATTATTATTATTATTATTATTATGTTATTATTAATATTAGAAGTAGTAGACTATTATTAATATTATTTGTAGCAGTAGTAGTCGTTGTAGTAGTGGTAGTAGTAGTAGTAGTAGTAGTCATTATTATCATAAATGTTCTTACTATTATTATCATCATTATTATTATTGTTTTATTACTATCACCATTAGTGCTCCTTTTTCTTCACGGTTGTTCTCCATTCTGATGATAATTGTTGAAAATGGAGTAGTAGTAATAGTAATACTAGCAACAGTAGTAGTAGTAATGCTAGTAGTAGTAGTAGTAGTAGTAGTAGTAATATTCATATTCCCATTAACTCAGTAGTAGTAACGACTGGTGATGATGATATTGTGATTAACAACAATACCGATGAACGACAACACATCAGCAACATCAACAACAACAAAAAGAACAATATGAATAACAACACCAAGAAGAGTAATAATAACAATGATAATAATAATAGTAGTACTACTACTACTAATAACAATAATGATAATATTGTCATTGTTTTGGGTTTTTTTTTTATTCTTCTCTTCTTTTCCTAATAATAATAATAATAATAATGATACAATAATGATAATAACAACAATAACAACAACAATAATAGTATTATTGATAATGATAATAAATAACACTCATGACGATAATAATGATAACGACAATAAGAATCAACAACAAAAACATGAACAAGAACAACAAGAACAACAACAACAACAACAAAATAATCAGTATAATGAGAATCATCATTATCATCATGAAGAAAGAAAAAAAAAAAACAATAATAAAAATAATAATAACAATGATGATGATGATGATGATGATGATAATAATAATAATAATAATAATAATAATAGTAATAATAATGATGATGATGATATTGTGAATAACAACAATACGGGTGAACATCAATAACAACAAAAAGAACTAAATGAATAACAACACCAACAAGAGTAATAATAATACTGATAATAATAATAATAATAATACAAGTAAAAATGATAATATTGTCATTATTATTATTATCATTATTATTATTATTATCGTTATAATATTATTGTTATTATTGTTGTAGTTGTTATTATTATAACTATAATTATTACAATTATTACAACAGAACAAACACAATAACAACACCAACGAAATTAATAATAATCATCATAACAATGACAACAATGATTATAATGATAACAATAATAATGATAATAATAATAATAACAATAATGATAATGATAATAATAATAATAATGATAATAATAATAATAATAATGAAAATAATAATGATGATAATAATAATAATAATAATAATAATAATGATAATAACAATTATTATAACAAGAACAACAATAATAATAATAATAATAATTATTATTATGATACGATCAATAATGATAACAATAAAATGCTTAACGCAAAACCTAAACCAGCAGAAAAAAACGCAAAATGTTACAGTAAAGTACGCAAACTCAAACGCGGACACAAAAGGCAATGTGTTTCGCAAAACGCAAAACGCTGACCACAAAGCACAAAAGACAAAAAACACAAAACGTAACACGAAAAACGTAAGATATAAAATAAACGCAAAACACAAAACAGAAAATACAAAAAGTAAAACAGAAAAGCCGCAGCATAAAACGCACCAAACACAAAACGAACAACACACAATATAATGCGCCAAACGGAAAACCTAACATAAAACGGAAAATGCAAAGGCACAAAACCGAAAACGCAAAACCGACAACGAAAAACAAAACAAAAACCGCGAAAAGAAACGCAGAAGGCAAAACACAAAGCATGCACAAGGTAAAATGGAAAACGCAAACCACAAAACAGAAAGCGTAAAACGCAAAACACGAAATAAAAAGCGAAACACAAAATACAAACACAAAAACACAAAAAACAGAAATACAAAAAGAATACGCGCGCGCGCGTGCACACACACACACACACACACACACACACACACACGCACAAACGACGCCCGATGGAAAAGCCGAAACACAAAACAGGAAGCGTAAAACACAAACACGAAAGGGAAACACAGAAGACAAAAAGTAAAACAGAAAATTGAGACAGAGAAGCAAAACGCAAAACACAAAATAAGAACACAAATAACAGAAATACCAAAAAAAAAAAAAAAAAAAAAGGAAAAAAAAAAAAGAAAAACACTCCAAAACACACACACACACACACACACATACACACACACACACACACACACACACACACAAAGAACACACACACACACACACACACACACACACACACACACACACACACACACAACACAAAACAGAAACGCGAAACGCAAAGCAGCAAGCAAAATGCAAAACACAAAACTTAAATTAAAAAACCCCAAAACACACAAAATAAAACAAAACACACACACACACACACACACACACACACACACACACACACACAACCACACAACCAGAAACGCAAGTGCAAACGCAAAGTCAAAATGCCAAAGGCAAAACAAACAAACAAAGAAAAAAAAGCTTGCAAAACTCAAAACACTACAAAAAATCCGAAAGATGCAAACGCCAAACGCAAAGCATGAATCGCAAAATGTAAAACATAAAACGTAAAACTCAAGACAAAACGCTTAAAACAAAACGTAAAACACCAAACGAAAAATGTAAAACAAAACACAAAACAAAATACACAAACTCAAAGGCAGAAGAAAGCACAAAGCACAAATGAAAACGCAAAACACAAAATGTAAAGCGTAAAACACAAAACCCTAACCCTAACCGGAAAACTCAAAACGCACAACCCACAACGAAAAACCAAAAACTCAGAACAAATACTGCAAAAGACAAACGACAAAAAGCAAAACACAAAGGATGCACAAGGTAAAATGGAAAAGGCAAAACACAAAACAGGAAGCGTAAAACGCAAAACACGAAACGAAAATGCAAAACGCAAAATGTAAAACGCAAAAAATTCAAACACAGAAGCAAAAGGCAAAACGGAAAACACAAAACGCAGCAATGTCTTCTGTTTTGTTTTGTGATTGACGTTTTGCAGTTTGCGTTTTAGTGTTGCAAAATTAGGAATTTCCGTTTTGCGTTTTGTCTTTTGTGTCTTGTATTTTTTGTTTTGCATTTTAGGTTTGCTATTTCGTGGTTTGCCTTTGTGATTGTGTTTGTTTTCTTTTGCACTTGTCTTTGTGTTTGTATTTTGCGTGTTTGTGGCTTTTAGATATGGTTTCTGTTTTGCGTTTTTCTTTATCTTCCCCCCCCCCCCCCCCCCCCCCCCCCCCCCCCCGGTTTAATGTATAGGACTGTGTTTAGCGTTCTGAGTTTGAATTTGCGTTTTGTGTTTTGGGTCTTGCGGTTTTTTCGTTTTGCGTTTTGCCCTTTACGTTTTCTCGTTTTGTATTTTGCATTCTGTATTTTACGGGTTTTATTGGGTTTTTTTTCTTCATGTTGCTGTTTTGTATTTCACTGTGCCTTTTGCGTTTGCGTTTGCATTTGTGTTTGTCTTGTGTCTTGTGATTTTTGGTTTGCGTTTTGCTTTTGTCGTTGAGCACTTTGCATTTTGTCTTTTTGCGTTTTGCTTTTGCAGTGAGCGGTTTGCGTTCTGTCTTGTGTTTTGCAATTTGCTGGTTTCCGTTTTTTGTGTTTTCCAATTTTCAGTTTAGCCTTTTACGGGGGTGCAGTTTCTGGTTTGCGTTTTGCTTTTGTTTTTATGCTTCACGTATTGCGTTTTGTGTGTTCCGCTTTGCGTGTTGTTTTGCATTTTGTGTTTTGTGTTTTGACTTGTGTTTGGGCTTGCGTTTTGTGTTTTGCGGAGTTTGGCTTTGCATTCTGTATTTTGTCTTGTGTTTTCTGTGTTTTGCGTTTCTCGTTTTTTTTGCACTTTACACTTTGTGTGTCGCAGTTTGTAAGTGTTTTCCGTCTTGGATTTTATGTTTTGCGTTTTTGTGGTTGCCTTTCTGTTAGGCGTTTTGCGTTTCGCGATTTGTGTTTTGCGTTTAGTGTTTTCTGATTTCCATTTCTTTTTTGTGTTTTGTTGTGTTTATGTTTTATTTGTGCGTTTTGTGTTTTGCGATCAACGTTTTACGTTTGTCTTTTGCAATTTGCGTTGAACAGTTTGCGATTTTTTTATTTTTTGCAAAATGCAAAGTTGCATGTTTTGCGTTATCCATTTTGCGTTTTCCTTTTTCATTTGCCTTTTTCATTTTACCCTGTGCGTGCTTTGTGTTTTGCTTTTTGCGTTTGCCTTTTGCCGTTTCCGTCTTGTGTTTTTTCCGTTGTGGGTTTTGAGTTTGGGCTTTTGCCTTCTGCATTTTCCGTTTTGTGTTTTGCATTTTGTATTATACATTTTGGGTTTTGGGTTTTGCGTTTCATGCTTATGAATTTCCGTATTTTCTTTTTATATTGTTATGTCGTTATCGTTATTATCATGATTATCATTATTGTTACTATTATTCTTGTCATAGTTTTTTTTTTTTTAATTAATATTATCGTTATTTTTATCATTATTATAATGATTACTATCATTAATATAAGAATTTCATTAATACAACTATAACTTTATTATTATTTCATCGTAATTGGTATTATTAGTATGATCAACGTTATTATTATTATTATTATTATTATTTAAATTGCTATTATCTACATTACAACAATGATCTTATAATTATTATTACTACTCTCATTACTATCAAGATTATATTATTGTAATTATTTTATTATTTTAGTCATCAAACATGATCATTTTTATAATTATTATGGTTATTATAACTTATTATTGTAATTATGAATATTGTCATTATCATTAATGTGATTACTTTTATTGTTATAATTATGATAAATATTGATTTGGTTTTTAGTATTATCATCATGATCATTATTAATATTATTATTATTAGCATCATCATCATCATCATTACTTTTTATTATTAATTTTATTAACTTTTTTTTTTTTCACTATTGTTATCATCATTACTTTTATTATTATTGTTATTATCATATTATTATCATTACCATTATTATTATTATTGTTGTTATTGTCACCATTATTTCTTTTTTATTTCTATTACTAATGCTATTATTATCACTATTATATCATTATCATGATCATTATTGTTATTATTGTTATCATTATTATTATCATCAATATTATTATTATCATTATTATTACTATTAATATGATGTATTATTGGTATTATTATTTTCACTATTACTATCATTAATACTATTACTATTATCATAATTTTTTCAATGGTCTTTTATTATCATCATTATTGTTATTATTGTCATCATTATTATTTTTAGTACTATCATTATTAATATTATTCTTACACATTATCATCATTATTGTTGTTGCAATTATTTTTATTATTATCACTATTACCATTTTCATTATTATTATTATTATTGTTATTATTATCATTATTATTAACATTATTATTATTATTATTATCATTTTCTTTTCATTGTGATTATTTTTATAATCATTATTATCAAATTGTTACTATTATTATTATTGTTGTTGTTGCTGTTGTTGTTATTATCATCACCATTATCATTGTTTTTGTTATCATCGCTCTTTTCATTATTACTACGTATATCACTATTATGATTACTATAATTATTATTGATATAATATTAACGCTATCATCATCATCAACATTATTATTATTGTTATTATTTTCATTACTATTATTATTATCATCATTACTAGTAGTAGTAGTAGTAGTACTACTACTACTACTATCATTATTTTGAATATCATCGCTCTTATTGTTTTTAATTTTATTATCATTATTATTATTATTATTATCATTATTAGCATCATTATTATCATTATGACTTATTATTTACATCCTTATTTTATTTTATTTTCTAATTATTACTACTATAATTATGATCATCATTTTGATTACCATTATCATTATTATTATTATTATCATTATTATTATTATTGTTATTATTATTTTATTATTGTTGTTGTCCTTGCTGATACTCTTCTTATTATGATTATGATTATAATTACTATTCTTGTTGTTGTCGTTGTTCTTGGTGTTTTTGTTGTTGTTGTTGTTCTTGTTCTTCTTCTTTTTCCTCTTCTTCTTCTTCGTCTTATTATCATTATTATTTCTTACACGTTGTCATCATTATTGTTGTTGCAATTATTTTTATTATTATCACTATTACCATTTTCATTATTATTATTATTATTACTATTATTATTGTTATTATTATTATCATTATTATTAACATTATTATTATTATTATCTTTTTTCCCCATTATGATTATTTTTATAACCATTATTATCAAATTGTTACTATTATTATTATTATCATCTTTATTATTATCATTATTATTCCCTCCCTCCGTCCTTCTCTCTTTCCGTCCCTCCGTCCTTCTCTTCTTCCCTCCATCTCTCCCTTTCTCCTTCTCTCTTTCCCTCCCTTCTCCCTCCGTCCTTCTCTCCCTCCCTCCCTCTTTCTTTCCGTTCTTGTCTCCTTCCCTCCTTCTCTTCCTCATTTCCGTCATTCTCTCCTTTCACTCCCTCTCTCCCTCCGTCCTCTCATTAAGGCTGTGTCAGACCAATTGACATAGGTTAGAACACCAAGGCTACATCAAAATGTTGTTATGCTCAGCATAGTTATGAGGGGACTGTGTTCAGTTGTGACAAGCTCCCAGCATAACATCAGTTTCCGAAATCCCCCAAAGTCGGAGTGTGGCTGCCCATGTGGCGGGGTAATCAAAAACGGTCACACACGTAATGTTCTCATCCCCAGCTGATGCATTTGTACCATAGTGTTCAAGTACTTCGTCTGTTTGGATGATCCCTGGAGTCTTTTAGCCAGGGTACGACAACAACAACAACAACAACAATTCCCGCCCTTTCTCCTCCCATCCTTCTCTCCCTCCCTCCCTCTTTCTTTCTGTCCTTCCCTCCTCTTCCTCTTTGGTCTCCTTCCCTGCCTCTCTCGTTCTGTCCTTTCTCTCCTTCCTTCACTCCCTCCCGCCGTATTTCTCTCCTTCTCTTAGATGGAGGGAAAGAGAGAAGGAAGGAGACAAGGGCGGAAGGAGAGAGGGACGGAGAGAGAGAAGGCCGGAGGGAAAGAGGGAGGGAAGGAGAGGCAAGAGGTGGAGAGGGAGGGAAGGAGAGAAGGATGGAGGAAGAGAGGGAAAAAAGGAGAGAAGGACGGTGGGAGAGAGGGAGGGAAGGAGAATAGGGTGGATGGAGAAAGGGAGGGAATGAGAGAAGGACGGAGGGAGAGAGGGAGGGAAGAAGAGAAGGACGGGGGGAGATATGGTGTCATGGGTATTTAGGCCAGAACAAGTCACGAATCCAAAAATAGGCTAATGATTCGCGCAATAGTGAGCGTGTTACCAACATTGAGTTTGATTTTGGGGGTAGAATTTCCTGCTTTTGTGGAAAGGTTCAATATATATTGTATTGATTCTAAAAAGTGGTAGAAGCAAGTTTTGTGAGGCACCGTTTAGGTGTAATCGTGTTTACCAACCGCCAGAGTCGCGTAAACATTTGGCGAGTTGTGGCCGCCATTCTGACCCGTCTTTCCGGCCCACGTGACCTCGCTGCGCGCTCAAATTCCACGTGCGTGTTTGACGCTTTTCCACAGATAAAAAGGGGGGGGGGGGGGGGGGGGGGGGGGGGGGGGGGGGGGAGATAGCTCAGTTGGTAGGGCGCCGGGCTCGTGATCCTAGGGTTGCAAGTTCGAATCTTGGTACAGAGGGATTTTTCCCTCAGAGTTAACATTGGTTCTGACTCCATTCCCCATACAGTCTTTAAGCCGAGGTTCCGTGTGTGAACGCACGCATAACATCTTGCACACACGTCAAAATCTCATCACCAACTTTCGGAAGAGAAGGTCAGTTTGGCCGTTGGTATGGAAGACACGTTACACATAGCATGCACCTTCCCTGAAGATGGAATATGGCTGCCTTAATGGCGGGAGAAAAAAAGGTCATACACACAAAAGTCCACTACCTGTCTAAACAGGGAGTGTCCGCAGGAGTATCAGCCTGCGTACGCAGAAAGAAAGAAAATACTCATCTTAGAACAGAAATCTTAAACTCAGATCTTGAAAAAAAAACAATACTTGGGCTCTCAAATGGAAAATTACATTTAACCAGTCTAAAACTGAATTATTGACAATTTCTAACCATGCAGTGCCACAAATTGAACCTCTGAGGTTTAATAAAGTGACATTACATGATACAGAATTCCACAAACACCTAGGAGTTATCATTCAATGGATCGCCACATCAAATCCATGTTGTCAAAATGTCGTGTTCTTGTTGCCTGCCTCCGCTCATTTATACCGTCTTAGTCGGAAATCACTCGAAATAATGTATAAGTCATTTATTTTACCCCATTTCGATTTTTCGGATATCGTGTGGGATAACTGTACAAACAAACAAGCTGAAGATTTAGAAAATGTGCATCTGGATGCGATTAGAAGTATTGTCGGCTCGGTCCGAGGGACTAGCCACCAAAAATTATACAAGGAATCCGGTTTTACATCATTAAAAGAGAGACGACGACGTCATAAAATCATTCTGTAGTACAAAATTGTCAACGGTATTGTTCCGATTTACCTGTCTAATCGACTTCCCCATCCTATATCCTCTGTAAACCCTTATCAGCAAAACGTGATATCTCAACATTATTGACTGGTAACCCTGACCTGGATGTGGACGCAAATACTTGCTATTGTTGGAAATTTTTGTTAAGCTTTCTAATAGGTTTGCACTTAACTTATTCGGCTTACCACATTTACCTTCCCTGTCTTCTGCCTGGTATGGAATACTATTGATTGAAATGGCATGGTGTGGTTCGGGCGTGGTGGGTTATTTTATTATTGTGCTGTAGTTTTAGTGTATTCTTGTGTGTTACACGTTTTTCGTTTGTTCGCTTGTCTTTGTTGTTGTTTTGTTTTTGTTTGTGTCTGTTGATTTTCCTCCTTTCCAATTCCATTTTGATAACTTTTTGACGCAGCCACTCCAATGTACATTTGCTTTGTAAGAGTACGGTTTATAAGCCTATGCTTGTTGTACTCCATGATTTGATGAATATTGATGCAAAATTGTTCTCGAACAAATAAAATTTGTTTAAACCAAAGAAAGAACAGATGAAAATGACTGTAAACCACGACTAGAATCAAGGCAACTGAAATATGTAATCTACAATTTTAGTTCTCATTGATGAACCGATAAAAACATTTTATGAATAAGGCAATAATTTGGCATCAAATTACATGGAAAACGTGTTTCAGCTATGGTGTACGAAAAGCGTCAAAATATGAAAATGATTATTCTGTGTGTGTGTGTGTGTGTGTGTGTGTGTGTGCGTGTGTGTGTGTGTATTTGTCTGTGTGTCTGTGTGCGTTGACCTCATCAAGTCAAAGTGGATTTCCTGCAGATGCTTACCAGGACAGGTTCGTTACTGTCCATTCCTTATTAAAGACCCTAATTTATCACCAAAATTCTTAATTTTTAACCACTTGCATCAAGAATTAAAGATGGACCTAGAACTTCACTCAAAGTGCACACTCAAATCAGCAAACACAGGCTTGTTGACATTTTGTACAAGTTAGGACTGTCAGTGTCATATGATAGGGTGCCACGCATTTTAAATATACCTTATATGGTGCAGAGTAATCCGTACATGTTCAAAACGAGGAAACTTTTACTTCCTTTCATACAGTTTCATGAAACTGTATAAAAGGAAGTAAAAGTTTCCGCACTGTGTTTTTTTTTATTTTTTTTTTAGTAAAAAATTAATTTAACAATAGCTCAAAAATAGTATAAGATTCATGTTCCTAATAAAGCAAAAACAGTATAGTAGACGTTGCTGATGAGTTACATCGCACCGAATGAAGGGTACATTTTGATTGGTCAATGTCGACAATTTTTTTTTCGATTGGCTAAGAACCGGAACGAGGCTTTGTTAAGTCTTAGCAGACGACACATAACACTACATCCCCATTAATGAGGTTTGAAAATAATCTTTGAAAACAATCTGTCAATCAACCGGATTAATGTTCCCTGGTAAGTGCATTGTATATTTAATGTTAATATTAAGCCTTTTCTTTTTCTTCAAGTCAGCACAGTCTACAAATTTAATTTCTGTGGAACTTTCACACGATGACCTCATTTCGTTGCGGCAACTGTTCGGTTCAAAGAAGTGTTTTCACACGTCTTGTTGATCAGGGTCAGTATCTTACTGCACAAAATCATCCGTCTGTCTCTGGGTAAGATGACAGGATGCAGCTTCTGGTGGGCTTGTAATTCTTGTCAGTTGTTGGTCATCTTGGCGTCGAAGGTGATGTCTATTTCTTCTCTGCTTCCCCATCCGTGTCTGCATGATGCAGGATCTGCAGCTCTGTGTTGAAGGCATCGGTGACTGGCTCACCACTGTGGTGGCTTCAGCATCAAATGGTGTCTTTATCCACACAGGTTCCACTTGGTGGTGTCAGTGGTCTCGCTCGATGACGTTAGTCGAAGTTTTCTTTTTGTTTCTGCTTCAGGTACCAGTCTTTCTTCTGAAACTGTGGAAGATCCCCTCCTTTTGGCTGCTGATTTTTTTTGACAGGGTTGGTACTTTTGTACGAAGTTTTCTTCCCATTTTTCTTCCCTTTGTCAGCTGGACTGGATCCATGTTACAGTGGTGTCGAACGGTAGTTCAAGAGAGCGATGTAGGCGTCATCAGCTTTGCTCAGAAGCATTTAGATACTTTTGACAGCTGTCTCAGCTTCTCCATTTCCTTGTGGATGTTTGGGACTGCTCTTCAGATGAGTGAAGCCATATGAAGTTGAGAACTTCACAAAATCTCTTGTGATGAATTGTGGTCCATTGACTGAAATGACTGTCTCGGGGATTCAGTGACAGCTGAGGAAGTAGTCTGTTGCAGATGGGTTATTTCTATCCACTTGGCTTGTTGACCACTATTCTGTGCTCATGGATTGTGACTTGTCGGATGTCTCATAAGCTCTGCCTATTTCTAAGCATCTTGTCAGAGTAAGTTTTCTATCTTCTAGGAGTTTTTCATGAACAGCTTCTTCTCTGATGAGACAATCTTCCTTGTTAATGTGGAGAAGTGAAGTCCTAAGTAAAGAAAAAAGATATAAACAAAGATTTGATTGAGAGTCCTGACTCGAATGGTTCCCTGCCTATGCCCTGGCCTAAGACCACTTTGCCACAGATTTTTGGTGTCAGAAGTGGGATTGTGGATCGGAAGCTAATAAATGGCAAGCCTTTATTGACAGCAGACCAGTCTTAGTAAGCTGGCTGCGGTCCAGACCAGCTCCAGACCATGGACATCATTGAAGAGATCCAGGATGCTATTGACGAGCACCAAGGTCAACACAACACTGATGCCGACAACCATTACTAGCAGCACGGCAACCCCTGCAGACTCTACAAGCTGCGCAAGTTTACAGGCGATGGTGATGTGGAGGACTTCGCCAGAGAGGTGCGCCTTATCTTGCAGCTCCAGCCCATTCCAGACCACATAGCAGCAAGCGAACTCCTCAACTCACTCGATGGACGGGCCAAGCAAGAGATCCTGACACGAGACGCTGAAGAGATCAACTTGGCCGAGAAGATCATCAAGAACCAAGAAAAGTCTATTCTGAAAATACAGTAATTTTTGTTTGAAAAAAAAAAGACTCTAACAATGGTTAGGATTAGAAAATTTAGTCATTCTGTATCGGAAGAAGCAGAAAAGAGACATTTGGAGAAAGAAAAAGGAAAAGTCAGCAAGAACTTTACTTTAATATTTTTTTCTTTTCTCTTTCGTGAAGCTTATCTTTTGTAAAAGTTTAAATTTTCTTTTCTTTTGACAATGTCCTTTTTTTTTTTTTTTTAAAGCAAATCTTCCATGGAAATCTTTTGTAAAAGTTTAAATTTTCTTTTCTTTTGACAATGTCCTTTTTTTTTTTTTTAAAGCAAATCTTCCATGGAAATGTATAAATATTTTGGCAACAGAATGGCTGAGAAAGAAAGAATTTTTTTTTTCTCGTTTCATTTTCTGTTCCCTCTCCCTGTCCCTCTTTTGATTGTCAGTGCCTTATTCATAAAATAACACACTAGAATCAAATCTTCCCCTGAAATAATCATAAGTCGTAAAGTTACTTTTGTTAAATTGTCCCTTTTTCCCCTTGATTCAAACTCGCCTTATTTATAAAAATAACGTAAGCTTATTTTGAATCAATTCCTTCAATTATAATTTCATAAAGGAAACAAACCCCATTCCCCTTTCTTTCTTTTTTTTCATTTTGGCTTGCCTTGTTTAAACAACAACGCAAGCTGAATGCAAAGACGGCATATCACGTGAATAATTCAGATTTCCCCCTTCTATTAATGTTTGATTATCATATCGCCTATTAAAAATAGCGATATGAATCAAATTGTCCTGATCTCTTTAAAAAGAGTAAGAAGTATGAAATATACTCTATTGTTTTCATTCAAGGGGGACCTTGAATAATCAAATGTGTGTGTGTGTGTGTGTGTGTGTGTGATTCGATGAGGGCATTGAAAAACAAGAGTAGCGGGCAAATGTGGAGAAGTGAAGAAAAAAAAAAAAAAAAAAGAAAACTTACTTATATGAATTTTCGAAGATATCGGAGCCCTCAGCCATTCCAAGAGAAGATAACTCTTGAAGAAAACGAATGACGTCAAACGGTCTCCAATCGTAGATCAGAAATAAAATATATTTCCATCGAAGATAGATTAATAGAAGTTGCATTGAAGCAAGCGAAGATTTAAGTTGTTTTGATTTTGAACATGAATTCTTGAAATTGTACATCAATTGAAAATGGAAACAATTGTTTGGAATATTAATTTTTGTGTCGTTGCAGTTGCTAAGGTTTAGTTGCAAAGCGAATGCGTTGAAGGCGTTGAACGCCTTCTTCCTTGCGCTGAACCCTGTGAAGTGATCTCAAGCGATCAAAGCTAAGTGAATTTTCGTTGTTTTATTCGTTTATGTCTCACCTGATGAAGACCTAAGAGGTCGAAACGCGTTGTGTTTCGTCTTGTGACTCGTTTGTCCACGTTCTCTGGGCGGTTCGCTAAGGTTTAGTTAATCATGTGATTTAATCACATGATTTATTTGTTTACATTTTGCTTTGGGAACGAGGAAAATAAAATCATCAGAAACTTGATTGTTTGTTAGAATTATATTATTATGCTGAGTTTATCAATCGTTTGTTATAGTATTATTTTTGCATCGATGCTATGTTGTCAGGAAGTCTAAGTCGTGCTGACCGTTAGATCTAACTGCACATTGACGACGAACATGTGTTAAAGGAGAGTGTGTGTGTGTGGAGAGAATTCCTTGCTGCAATGCAGTTTCTGCTGTAAAGCAACCCCTGTTGGTAGACAAATTTTACCACAAGGGCTTTTGCTCCTGATGCATGATAGTCAATAAAAGAGAAAATCAACATCAACTTTGGGCCTGGTCCTAAGATTGCTTGCCTGGCTGACCTGAGCGCTGGCTGCTTGCTGACTCATCTCGTTGCTGCAAAGATATTACGATCCACAATACCCAGCAGATTTAGTCTACATGATTAACCTGTGCGAAGTGGCAGGCACAAAGATTCGATTGAGAGTCCTGACTCGATTGGTTCCCTGCCTATGCCCCTGCCCTAAGACCACTTTGCCACATTTGCATTTCCAAAGTTGAATGGTTTTGCAAGGTGACGAAGTGATGCAACATATGCTTCAAAACTTTCTCCTTGTTCCTGACGTAGTATATGAAACTTAAGTATGACTTTTGTAAGCTTCGTGTGTTTCGCCAACACAGAAATATTTGAAGGCTTCAAGTCTTTTTTTCTGATTTTCTTCATCAAAGTGAAGACCATCAAATATGTCTATAGCTTCTTTACCTATTGTGGCGAGAAAAACGGCACATTGGAACTGTCCGTCTTCTTTACTGAGTCTGGTTGCAACAGAATAGTTATCAAACTGATGTTCAAAATTTTTTTCCAGTTCTGCGTCAAATTAGTACCATCCACATTTAATTTTGATGGCAAGGGCACGTTAGCAGTGTACTGATGCGGAGTTGACATGATATCTATATATATATATCCTGATGATAGCAAGGCTTGAAACAAGCTTGTAGATTTTTATACATTTAAAAAAAAAAATTTAAACAAATATATATATATTATTTATTATTATTATTATTTTTTTTTTACCACACCTGTTAACGCAGAACGATGAAACGTTCGTCTAATATCACTTAATGTGGAAAGACGTTAAACTGAAGACAACAACAACAACGATGAAACGAAAGTTCGATTGTTTTCGATAGTAACAGTAACAATCGCGATCGAAGGTGTAAAAGAAAAATCAACTAACAGTTTCTTCCACGTTTTCAATTACTTTGCTTAACACATGCACAATATATACATCATTTTACAGATGACCCCACTGTATGACACTGTGTAGGATTGGCTGAATGTGGTCTATTTACGATACGTGGGTTGACCACAGGTAGCAGTAGACGTTGATGATCGCACCGAATGAAGGGTACATTTTGATTGGTCAATATCAACAATGTCTTCCGATTGGCTGATAATATTACTGCCAGAACGAGGCTTTGCAGACGACACACCTTTGGTTCTACCGCTTTTTGAATACAGCTTGGTAAGAAGTATATCCACTCCAAATTTCGTACTTATACCCAAAAAATCAATCTAGTGCTAAAAACATGCTCACCACAAGAGGTAAATGCCGTAATCTCTCCCTCTCAATCGCAGGAAAGTTAACGAGTTGGACGAATCACTTCGCCCTCGAATTGGTGGGGAGTGCCGTCGGCATTCTATCTCTGCAACCAAATTTTGAAAACAAAAGGTAGGCCTAGGCCTAGTACCGGAACTAAAACCATTTCATTTAAAAATTTGCTCAATTTTTCGCCCTCAGTCACCTCGTTTTGAAGCTAAATCTGCAACCAAGTTTGAAATTCAAACGGAGCAAAACATTTTGTATTGTTTGCTTGCACCAAGGGCCGACAACATAGCAACCCAGGGAACGGCAACGAGGGCAAATGAGCGATACGACAACTTGGCAAAGATTCAGTGTGCCCATTTTGTCGACTTAATCCTTTCCAACAATGTCAGCTCTGCTTGTTTGCGCACGGACCATTTAGCGAGGCTTGAAACTAACAGTTGCAACGTGCTAGGTTATCAACCCGAGTGAGATAAATGGCATAGCTGTAACAAAAAAAAAAAAAAAAAAAAAAAAGAAAAAAAGTCAAATTAGCCAAGAAGCTCAAATGCCACTCCACTCGTTCAGTCATTGATCGATTGTGCGGAAGTCAGAAAGGATTTTTGTCAAAGTTTACTTCATTGTGAGCTGGCGAACAGTTCGTTGAATCATCACAATCGCAAAGGTAACTTTTGGATTAATTTTTGTCCAGGAAAGTAGATTAAAAAAAAAAGTACATGTTCTGATTTTATTTGACAACTTCAGTGCAGTACTACAGATTTTAAAACTTGATTTTAGAATGTGTATTGGTGAATAAAATGTTAATTAGTTACAACACTTTTATAATGGAGCTCTAGAACATTGCATGTGGAGCAGTACAAACATGTGTACTGGCTAGACTGGTTACCTCCCAGTCCCACTGATAAGTGGGGTTGATGAAGGCTTGGGCTATGCTGGTTGAATGTATCCTCATGGACAGCTATGGCTATTGGAAAGGCCAAGCTAGAGGTGTGAAAACATTGTTGGAATACCCCCTCTCCCCCATCTCTCCCCTTCCCAGAGTTCTTTTGGGGCTTCCTTCAGTTTTAAGAGGGACTTTTTTTCAGTTGAATAATGCTGCTCACTAGAACTAGCTCAAGCATGTATGTAGGTCAGTGTTAGTATTTGTTTACACATGGTGCACTCATGCTTGTGGGCATGCACACATGCACACTCACACAGTCACATACACAGACAACACACACACACACACACACACACACACACACACACACACACACACACACACACACACACACAGGCACACACATGCACAGAATGAATACAATCATTTGCATGAGATTGCTCTCTGTCTCAGTCTCTCTGCCTGTCTGTCTGTATAACTCAGTCTGTCTTTCTCTCTTCTGTCCACAAGGAAAGGGACAGCATGGTTTGCAGAAAGATGACTGTGTCATTGTATGTGTAATGTATGTTTGTACTTAATGGCCTATACATAAATGTATTATAATAAGTGATCATGTTATTGGAAATTAGACCGACTGTGTATGCCAGTTATTCATGTTGAAATAAAGTATGTGGCTCATTATAAGTGATTGCCATTTCAGAAGAGTCCATAGAGAGGAAGCAGATTACAGCTGAACCATGTTCAGTGGACCACAGGATTACAGCCGACTAGACCTGAAACAGTTTGGAGGTCACAAAGATGAAGTAAGCAGAGTATGCTTTTGATAGTGCATCTGTTTCTAATTCATTGCTACTTTTCCCTTGGTGCCAGCACAATATTATGCTGAGCAGCTGCTATTAATAATGAAGTTTATATGATAGTTAATATTACAGCTTTGACCACAACTGTTTTTGCCAGTTTCCTTCATGTTCCCTTTACACCAAGAAGAATTGTTAAGATGCCATTACTGAAGTTCCTAGTTCCTTCAGCTCTGATGGTTGTGTGCCTTGGCCTGGTTTCTGTAGGTTTTTTTTTCATGTTCATTCTAGGATATTGTCAGTCCTTGGTTTTTATTCTGTCGTTCCCTCTGTCCCCCTCCCTCAGCAGTTTTACTGGAGTATTGTTTTACTTAGCTAAGTCATTGGATGTCTTGTGTAGTTTTGGTTTCTCTGATAGTGTCAGCAGATCTTCATATGGTCCACTGTGCTGCCTGATGGTTTGATGCACTTGTGACATGATCCATGGCTTAGTTTCTTCTTTCAAAATCTGCTGTATGAGGGTTCATATCTCCAGGGATCGCGCTAACGCAAAAATCATGCGTATTTCACGCATTTCACTGACCTGCGTACGCAATTTTTGACTTGCAATGCGTAAGTCGTACGCAAAAAGCCTTGGTCTACAGGCAGTGCACCGAAATAAAGAAACAGGCGTCAGCATCTGAAGCAGTGACTCTCTCACCTGCCTCACTATGTCCCATTTTGTTTTTTGCGTTTTTGCGCCCACTGGCAAAGAAGAATCTGGATACTGCGACAGCTAATAATGCGCTGTAGCAATCATAAACAGACTATAGATAGTGTCGGACGTGCAGGCTGTGACATCACACGTGTCATCAGTTTAGATCCCGCGAATCTGCCATCATTCTTTCCCGCCATCGCCCCAGTTTATGGAAAACAGTGGCTGAGAAAAAGCAGCAATCCCTTTCACGTTTCTTTTTGCAGAAAAGGCCTCTGGATCAGAGTGTTTCCAGAATCATCAACTCCTCCTTCCTCAGAAGTCAAACCTTCCACGTCTACAGCAGAAGTGGAGCATTCAGGGATTAATCCGATTTCATCTTCGGAGGTGGAAAGATCAGACAGTATTAAAAAGACCTTGTTTGACCTTGATGAGATCGTTTTTTTTCAGTTCACGTATCTCTATGACTTTTATGCGGACGCAAAATCAGGCCAGTCGTATGCATTTTTTCAGCTGGTCTGCATATGACGTACGCAAACGACAAAAACCTAGCGCAGTCCATGTATCTCACATGCATAGAGAGACAGAATTTGTAAATGCATACAGGAGTCTGATCTACTTTCTTGCAGATGTTATTTCAACTTAGTGATTGGCTTTTAAGCTTTATGAGTCTTTTGCCAGAATATTCAGGAACTTAGTGATTGGCTTCTAAGCTCTATGAGTCTTTTGCCAGAATATTCAGGGTGTTATATTGTTGATTTTTGTTTAGTCATTTTTGAGTGTGCAGTGCTGATGTAATGGCTTGGTTGTTCATTTCTGCATCGGTGTTGACTATTTTGATGGTAAATTTGATAATGTAATGATGATGATCTATTATAGAACTTTACAATGTTGGTAATAATGACAGTCACAGGAATGATGATTATATCATTTACAGTTGCACAATAGTAATGAAGATGGTGGCTTGAATAATGATTGTTTACAGTCATAGTAATAATGATAACAACTCTGAGAGTGATGATTATGATTGTGTTGTTTATTTTAGTTATAAGAAAAATGACAATGACAGTAGTGATGTTGATATTGTTTACAGTAATAGAAATGATGACTGTGAAAATGACTTGACCCAACTTGTGTAGGATGTACCTACTTGCACTAATAATCTCTATGTCGCACAACCAGCGTGATTTAGTGTCCCCATCTGAAAGAGGTGACAAAGCTGTTGTATGGATGTTGATGCCATTTCATATCTGTGTGATTATGGTAAGTTAATGCTTATGACAGTGCTGGTAATGATGATGAAAGTGATGGTGATGATGATGACAATCCTCAACAGGTCAACTCTGTGGCCTTCTCCCAAGACTTCCAGATGCTGGTCACTGGTTCAGATGACCAGAGAGTGCGTGTCTTTAATGCCAAGACAGGGCAACTGCTCTGTAAACTGAAGGGCCATGACGGTAAACTTGTTGCTCTGTCAACAGATCTGTCTGTGTATTGGTCCCTATTTTGCTCTTTCTCTCTCTCTCTCTCTCTCTCTCTCTTGCGGGGGTACCTGAACTGTGTTCAGAGACGACAGTTGCTCTGTTTATTTGCTCCTAATTAATTCATCAAATTTATGCCGGATTAAGACGTTGTAACTTCATGAGACTTTGCCAAGAGCTGTGAGAAGAACCATACCTCCTAATGTAGATTTTCGTCCGAGATGTGGCTGTTTTCACCCCGTATTCATAGCTTTCATGTTGAAGAGAGCCAGAAAGCGAGTCGCCATGCGGACTTTGAAAATCAAAACCATGGTGGGCGGTGCCATCGTAGGTTGCCTCCTCGTGTTTTTGTTCTGGGGGAGTTTTTTGCTACAGTGTGGGGATGTTGAACAAAACCCAGGACCAGCTAAGAGCTCTCGGCGACAGAGCATGCTGACAAATGCAGGACGCAGAGCTAGCGTTGACACTGAGAACTCCTCCGCCAGCATGCCCAGAACTTCGTTGTCTGCTGGAGAACCCTCCAATTTGGAACTAATGTCCTTACTCCAGTCCATGAACCTCAAGTTCGATCAGATGACAGGCGACATCAAGGACATCCGTGATGGTCTCTCTGTCCTACAGGAAGAGATGTGTTCCTTGAAGGAGGAGATTGCGGACTTTCGGCGTGAGAATGACGATGGCTGTGGCACCAATGAAGACCTGAGGAAGAAAGTGCAGGAACTTGAACGAAAGACTGATGACCTTGAGGGACGTTCCAAGGGGAATAATTTAATATTCTATGGACTCTTATCACAGGGAAAAGGAAACTTCATCAGATTGTGAAGGTGTGTTGAGAGACATGATTGTTGACAAGCTGAATTTGACTGGGGACTTCCAGTTCGACTGCATGCATCGTCTGAATGCCAAACCAGACTCTCCTGAAAGCCAAAAATAAATTGAAAGGTTGTCAAATTTTTATCGGTGAGGACTTTTCTTTGCGAGTCAGAGAGGTGAGAAGACAGCTGACTCCTCATTTGAAAAAGGCATACAGCAAGGGAAAATGTGCAACAATGGTTTTTGACCACCTCCTAATAGATGGTGAAAGGTATGGACTTGGGGAAGAGCAAAATCTCAGAGAAATCATATAGGGGGATGGCCAGCCTGAGTCGACACCGGTTAAATCACCCAGTTGTGAAAAATATAATCGTGCGACACGGATGTACAGAAACACGGACAGTGACCTTGTCACTGTGAATGGTGCACTGGGTGAACATGTAAAAACCAGTTTTTTTTTTGAGAGGTCAGGGGCGGGGGAAAAGCGAAAGGTTTGGTTCTGTTTGTAAACATGTTGCTTCTGCACATGATACTGATTGTATGAATGAATATGATTTACCTTTGTGTGTGATGAGAGATAATCAGTTTGGCGGAAAAGAAATTGAGCAAATATCTTTATCTAATACTAAGCATTGTTTGTTGAGTAATGGTGTTGCTATGGAAAATGGTGATCAGGGGGCATCGGAAAAGTATTATTGTAATACCACCACGAATGACAATTGCTCAAATGGTAACAAGGGGCAAGTGTTTCACCAGACATACCAAATGACAGTGATGATTATGGTGTCAACGTTGGTAGTCATTCAGTGTTTTCAGCCAGAAGATCAGCTGACAATATGCTAAACATTTATGGAAAATATTATTTAAATATGTGTACTGCACTTGGTTTATACATCCTTAATGATTTATGTGATGCAAATTTTGATGGAAGTTATACCTATATATCTGATTCAGGAAATAGTGTCAATGATTATTTTTTACTGTCTAAGGATTTTTTTCCCTTCGTTGTTTTTTTTCCTGCAAATTAATAGTTTCAGAAAGATTAGAATCTGATCATTTACCTGTTGAGCTACACTTCACTTTTGCTGAGGAAAATGCTAGTTCTGAAAATACTGATGAAAAAGATGAGTTCATTGAAAAATATGTGTGGAACTATGATCTGGAACAGTCATAATTATGTAAGCGCACTTTATTCCGCAGAGGGGTTAGCATTGCTAGATCATGCTACTGATCTAATCAGTCATAACTGTGCTGATGCCTTAAGTGTGTTTAATGAGTATATAAAAAAAAAACTCTGGAGGCTGTATGAAAAAGAAAATATACTTAAATGCAACTGACAAAAACAGTGATTGGCACAATAAGGAATGTAAAGATAGTAAAGCAGTTGCAAGGACATTACTGAAAATATGTTGAAATTCCAAAGCACGAGAAGATAGTGGTGCCTATTGTAGAGCAAGACTAGAGTACAAAAACCTATTAAGAAGAAGAGAAAAAGAACATAATGAGTAATTAACTGAAAAGCTAGTTGCCTCTGTGCATAATCAGAAAGGTTCTGGGACAACGTTAAAAAAATCTATAAAAAAAAACCCAGCCACGTAATAACTTAACAACTAGTGACTGGTTTAAACACTTCCAAAATTTGCTCGAAAGAGGAGACAATTGTTTAGTACAAAATGATGAAGAGATGCTTGATGATGAAAATGAACAGGATGAGAACTTAACTCAGTGAATCGACATATATCAAAGGAAGAAGTTATATTAGCATTATGTAGATTAAAGAATAATAAGGCCGCTGGGCCAGATAGTATAGCTGGGGAAATGCTGAAAGTGTCTGGGAATCGTGTCACTGAATTCCTTGTAAAATTATTTAATACACTATTTGACAAAGGTATCAATCCAGAGACGTGGACAGATTCTATTGTAATCCCTGTCTTCAAAAAAGGTGATATAAATGACCCAGGTAACTACAGAGGTATCTCAATTTGTGATGCAAGTAGTAAAATCTACAGCACAATTATTAACAGTAGACTCCAAGAGTGTATTGAAGAACATAATCTTAGAGGCGAATACCAAGCAGGGTTTAAAAGAGGATATTCTGCTACTGATCATATGTTTACATTATTAGCTATGGTATAGAAACAGTTCTCCTTGAATCGTAAATTATATGTTGCTTTTGACTTTGAAAAGGCCTTTGATTCCATAGAAAGAAATATTCTCTTAAAAAATGGAATTAAAGGCAAGCTATTCAGATGTCTTCATAGTATGTATACAAATGTAAAAGCTAGAATTCGGTGTGGAGCAAAATTGACAGACTATATCAACTGCACTTGTGGGGTAAAACAAGGTGATGTGACTAGTCCTGTATTGTTTTAATTATTCATAAATGAGTTAGCCTTAGAAGTGATCAGAAAAGGGAGACATGGTGCTACATTTACCCATGATCATTTTGAATTATTTATTTTATTGTTAGCAGGTGATATAGCGTTAATAGCTGAAACTGTTATTGGTCTACCAACACAACTAGATAGTTTGTATAAGACAGCATCAACACTACATTTGAATATGAACATGAATAAAACTAATATAGGTGTATTAAGAAAAGGTGGATACTTGGCAGCAAGAGAGAGATGGACTTAACAATGGGGCTGCATTATCAGTTGTGAATATATATCTGGGAATTTATTTTTCCACAAGACTGAGTTTTGCGGTTGCATGTCAGGGTTTGGTTAGCAGAGCTAAAAATGCATTGTTGTGTATTTTACAGAAACTGTATAGACTGAAATGCAATTCTTTTAGTTTATTTTTGAAGATATTTGACACACAAATTCAACCAATGGTCATGCATGGTGCTGAGTTATGGGATCTGGATAATGCTGCTCTTCATTGTGAAAAAACCCTATTTATTTGCCCTTAAAAAGTTTTTAGGGATTGAAATGAGAACACCAAATGATCTAATATATGGGGAAACGAATCGATATCCAATATATATCAATTCAGTAGTTAAGTGATGCTGCTAGATCTAGATTCGCGTGACAAAAGAAACTGGGCTTCAAACATCCACTGTAAACTGTTTATGCTTGGATATAGTTTTGTTTGGACAAATCAGGGTGCAGAAGAAATAAATGCTTTTTTGTATGATTTTAAGGAAACGTTAATTTCATGTAGATGGCAGGAGTGGGACTGTCATATTAAGAATAGCGATAGATTTAGTGTATACAAAACATTTTGTACAGTACCTGATGTGAAAACTCATTTGTTGTTAAATTTAGATAGACATCTGAAAATTGTAATGACTAAGTTCAGACTCGGGGTAACAGATATTGCTCAGCATTATTACCAGTATCGATCCCATGATGAGAATGATTTAATTTGTCCACTGTATAAAAACAGTAAAGAAGATGAGGTTCATTTTGTCTTATGTTGTCCAGCACTACATACCTGAAGACAACAATACATTCCTGCAAAGTTTTATAGATTTCCAAACCTGTTTGGACTAAGTTTACTTTTGGCATGCAAATATGAAATAACTGTTAGAAATCTATCAGTTTACTTGTACAAAGCATTTCAGTTGCATGAGATTGCCATTTCGTAAAATATTGTTGGGCTTTATAATGGGTATAGAAAAGTTTGTGTGAAATGAGTGTTCAATTACTCCCTTTCATAAGGGGCAATGGCCTAAATATGAATTAAACATCTGAATCTGAATCTCTTGCTCTTGCTCTCTGCCTCTCTCTCTCTGTGCCTCTGTCTCTCTCTGTCTCTGTCCCTCTCTCTGTCTGTCTGTGTGTCTGTCTGTCTGTCTGTCTCTCTTTCTTCTTTTCCCCCTCCCCCTTCTGTCCCTCTGTATCTTTGTTTCTATTAGAAGTTACTGTCTAGTTCTTAGGTGAACAGTGAAAATTGTCTAGTTCTTAGGTGAACAGTGGAAGTTGTCTAGTTCAATGGTGAACAGTAGAAGTTGTCCAGTTCATCAGTGAACAGTGAAAGTTCTTGTTTCGTTCACTGGTGAACAGGAATTGTCCACTTCATGAGTGAACAGTGGTAGTTGATAGATGTGTTACTTCGATAGCGAGCCGGAAGTTATTACCGGAAATGATGGAGTGGAGGAAGAAACGGTGGGGGTAGTTGGCTTGACAACGAGCGATGGCGTAGGACGCTGTTTAACAAGTCGTATCGAGGGATGCGATATATATTGCAGTCGAGGAGACTTTTTAGTATAGTCAGAAGTGACTTCATGGTAGCAGAGCGTGATCTACAGATAATCTACATCGGTAGACTAATCTACAGATCTACAACTGACTTTGTTGACTCAGAGTGAGTTTTTTAGTCGAATTCACAGACAGTCACGTTAGTGTGTTTTTCATTAAGTGCAGGACATATAGTAGTCCACCAGTTGTAAAAATCATGGTGCAGAGCTATAAAACACCGCCGAGCCTAGGGCCGGATACAAGTTATGAGACGTGGAAAAACGAACTGGAAGTATGGAAACTAGTAACGGACGTCGAGCCAGAGAAACAAGCACTAGCCGTTACATTGTCATTAATGGGCCAAGCACGAGCAAAAGCACTAGAAATCGATGTTGCACGGTTGAACACAGGAGATGGGATGGATATTTTATTGACTGCACTTGATAGTCTTTTTCTACAAGATGAGGTTGACTTGGCTTACACAGCATATTCAGACTTTGAAAGACAGAGGAAAGGACAAGACATGTCAGTGTGCGATTTCATCATTGAGCATGAAAGAAGATACAATATTTGCAGAAAATACAAAATGGAATATCCAGATTCAGTGCTTGCATTTAAACTGCTGGACAGCGCAGGTTTGTCAGTGAAAGAAAGACAATTAGTTCTGACAGCAGCGTCTGACAGAAAATTTTCTTCAGTGAAATCTGCTTTGAAGAGAATATTTGGGGACAGTTCGACAGTAAGCACAGTGAACGAAATCAAGATCAAAGAGGAAAAAGAAGAAGCATTTCGGGTAAAGAGTTCCAAATATCAGCAGTTCAGAAAGAAACCTTCCAGATATCAGCAAACAGGTGTACAACATAAAACAGCAGAACAAAAAGGAACAAATCCATTAGACAGGAATGGCAAAAGAACCAGATGTGCTATTTGTGAGAGTGTGTTTCACTGGGCTAAGGATTGCCATCACAAGCATCAAAAACAAGAAGAAATCAAAATGACAGATGCAGAACAAAATGAAGAAGAATGTCACTTGGCTTTGTTTACAAAAGAACACAAACCTGAAAATGAGATGCTCTTAACAGAGTCCTTTGGATGTGCAATCATTGATACAGCATGTACCAAGACTGTGTGTGGAAAAAGATGGTACGAAGAATATGTTGATCAGCTGGAGCAGAAGAAAAAGAAGCAAGTCAAGACTGGTGCAAGTGCTAAGACTTTCAGATTTGGTGATGGTGCAAAAGTCAAGTCCTACATGAAGGCAACAATACCAGCACAAATTGGTGATACCAAGTGCACCATTGAAACTGAAGTTGTGGACATTGACTTACCACTTCTGTTGAGCAAGGATTCACTCAAAAGAGCAGAGGCTGTGTTGGACATGTGCAATGATAAGGCTACTATGTTTCATCAACCAGTGGAGTTGAACTACACATCAACAGGGCATTACTGCATCGACATTTGTGGCAAACAAGAAACAAAAAACGGTGAGGAGAGTGAAATCCTGTTGCTGGAAGGAAAACTGCATGAAAGTGAAAAGAAGCAGACTATTTTGAAGCTTCACAAGCAATTTGGACATGCCTCTACTGCAAACCTGAAGAAACTGATGCAAAATGCCGGGATAAAGGATCCAGAAGTGTACAGAGATATGACAGAAATTGTTGAAAAATGTGATGTGTGTACACGTCACAAGAAGACCCCACCAAAGCCAGTGGTAGGGATGCCCTTAGCAGAAGACTATAATCACACAGTGGCTGTGGATCTGCATGAATTGGATAGAAATGTCTGGTACTTCCACATGATTGATGAATACACAAGATTCAGTCCTGCAGTAATCATCAGGAGCAAACGGGCTTCTGTCATTGTTGACAGCTTCATGAAGCACTGGATTGCAATACATGGTCCACCAAAAGTTGTACTCAGTGACAATGGTTCAGAGTTCAACAATGAGGAATTCAGGGACATGTGTGAAAACTTCAACATCGAAGTCAAAACTACTGCTGCATACAGTCCATGGAGCAATGGTTTGTGTGAGAGACACAATCAGACGCCGACATACATCATGCAGAAAGTCAGGACAGACAAGGAAGACATGGATTTTGAGACTGCTTTGTGTTGGGCTTTGGCAGCGAAAAACTCCATGGTGAACACACATGGTTTCAGCTCATATCAGCTGGTCTTTGGGAAGAATCCATATTTTCCATCCACACTCACAGATGAACTACCTGCTTTGGAGGGAATCACCAGAAGTAGGACAGTCGGAGAGTATATCGCAAGTTTGCATGCTACAAGGAAAGCTTTCACAGAAGCAGAAAGCTCAGAGAAAATCAGAAGAGCGTTGAGGAAACAGGTTCGACCATGGTCAGGTCAGTACCAGATGGGAGACAGAGTGTACTACAAGCGACCTGATGGTCATGAATGGAAAGGACCGGGAACCGTCATTGGACAAGATGGGAGCGTGATCTTTGTGCGTCATGGTGGAACTTTGATTCGTGTTCACCAAAGCAGACTACAAAAGGTCAAAGGTGATCTAGAGCAGGAGAAGATGGCAAGGAAAGACCCTCAACTGGAGAGTGAGGCTGCACATGATTGTCAGCAACATCGAAGTGATACAGGATCTAAAAATGAAGAAATCTCGCACAGTGAAGAAAATATTCCTGAATCAACGTCAGATCTAGACACTGAATCAGAAATCTTGGAAGAAGATGAAGAACATCATCCACATGACACAGAGATGGCTACTAGAATTGATCCAGCAAGAATTGAACCAGGACAGATCATTGCATATGATCATGTGGACACTGGAACAAAAATATCAGCAAAGGTGCTGAGCAAAGCTGGAAAAGCAACAGGGAGAAATAAGAACTGGTACAATATTCAATGTTTGGAACCAGAAGAATATGAGGGTGAAAGAATGTCTGTGGATTTGACAAAAGTCAGTGGACTTGTACTGTCAAATACAGAACCTACACCAACAACAAATTCAGATGAAACTGTTATGATCATGGATGAAGTTTCTTTTGAAAATGCAAAGAAAGAAGAACTTGAAAGTTGGAAAAAGAATCACGTGTACACTGAAATAGAGGACAATGGACAAAGATGTGTTTCCACCAGATGGATCTGTACACTCAAAGAAACAAAGGACGGAGTAAAAACAAAGGCTAGACTTGTAGCAAGAGGGTTTGAAGAAATTGGAAATGAAGACATGCAGAAGGATTCGCTTACTTGCACAAGTGAATCATTGAAAGTGATCCTCTCTTGTCTTTGCACAAAGAAAGTGGACTCCATGCTCTATGGACATCAAAACAGCCTTTCTCCAAGGAAAAGAAATAGACAGAGACATTTTTGTGAGACCACCAAATGAAGCGAATAGCAGAGGAAAGTTGTGGCATCTGCAAAAATGCAAATACGGACTGAATGATGCTTCTTTGCAATGGTACAAAAGAGTGAAAGATGTACTGCTGAAACTCGGAGGAAGAATGTCAAAAGTTGACCCAGCAGTCTTCTTCTGGATGAAAGGAAATGAAGTTACAGGTGTCTTAGCATGCCATGTAGACGACTTCATCTGGGGCGGAACAAAACACTTTGAAAAGACTGTTGTTGATGAAATCAGAAAAACGTTCAAGGTTGGAAAGGAACAAAACAAAGCTTTCCAGTACATTGGCTTGGAACTGTCATCTGATGGAAACAAAGTCTCTCTACAGCAAACCAAGTATGCAGATATCTTGGAGCCGATCCCCATCGAAAAGAAAAGAACTCTAACAAAAACAGGATGACATGACAGCACATGAGAAACAGGCTTACAGATCAAAAGTTGGACAGATTCTATGGACAGCTCGACAAAGTCGTCCTGATGTGTCATTCGATGCTTGTCAGCTTGCTTCAAATATCAAAGATGGAAAAGTAGACCATCTGACAGAAGCAAATCAAGTCATCAAAAGGATCAAGTCAGAACATGTAGAGTTGAAGTTTCATCATTTGGGATCAGGACCATTGAAACTGATGGTATACACTGATGCTTCGTGTGTAAATCTCAGTGACGAAGGAACTCAAGGTGGATTCATTATCTTCTTAGCAAACGAGGAAGGAGACATTATTCCAATTTGCTGGAGTTCAAAGAAAATTCACAGAGTAATCAGAAGCACGTTGGCTGGAGAGACACTGACGATGGCAGAAGGAATTGATGAAGTAATATTCATTGCAACATTGTTCATGGAGATCACAACAGGAAAAGCAACCACGGATGGTCTACCTCTAGTCTGCATGACCGACTGCAAGTCTTTACATGATGCTCTGCAGTCAACAAAACATGTCACAGAAAAACGTCTGAGGCTGGAGATCAGTGGGATAAAAGACTTGATGGAGAAAGGCATTGTGAAAGAAGTGAAGTGGTCTGGCACTCTTAGACAACTGGCAGACTGTCTCACCAAGAGAGGAGCTTCATCAACAGTACTGCTGAAAACTCTTTAAGAAGGAAAGATTTCCCTGGACTGGTGAATTCATTTGCATCACTAAAGCGAGACGATTTGTTGGAAAATAAGTCATTTGTTGGACAATTAGTCATTTGTTAGACAATTAGTCATTTGTTAGACAATAAGTTATTTGTTAGACAATTAGTTGTTCAGACGTTTAAAATAATAGAAAGAGAGATGAGTTTGATAGATGTGTTGCTTCGATAGCGAGCCGGAAGTTATTACCGGAAATGATGGAGTGGAGGAAGAAACGGTGGGGGGAGTAGTTGGCTTGACAACGAGCGATGGCGTAGGACGCTGTTTAACGAGTTGTATCGAGGGATGCGATATATATTGCAGTCGAGGAGACTTTTTAGTATAGTCAGAAGTGACTTTTCAGTAGTCGTTGTCTAGTTCACCAGTGAACAATACAAATGATTGTATTGTTCTTTAGTTCACAGTAAAAGTAATTGTCTGGTTCACCGGTACTCAATAAAAATATTGTCTGAATCACTAATGAACAATGAAAGTTTTTGTTTAATTCCCTTGCGGACAATGGAAGTTATTGTTTAATGTTTAGGTCTGTAGGTAGTAATGAAAGTTATGGTTTCTTTTACTAGTGAACAATAGAAGTTATTTGCTACAAACCTGGGATTTTTGTGGGGGGTGTCTGATTAGCTGTTTGAAATTATTTGTCTGTTGTCACCCTTGGATGACATGAATTGGAATCTGTCAACCACATCTGGATATCTTAAAAACTTAAGTTTTAAATGAGAAGGGATCTTAATTGACAAAGTGATGTATCATCACCACAGAGGATACATCACTTTGTCAAATCAGCAGTTTTAGATTATAATGCAAATGAAAACTTTACAAAATTACCTTTCTGATGACATAGAAATCTTTAATGTGAGTTTCTTCATAACAAAGGTCTGGACTCCTGGAGTTGATTGGTTGGTGATGATAGCCATTTTGAGAAAGCAGGGCTTAAAGAATAAATGAAGAGGAACTCAGAATGTCCTTAGCAGCATTTAATTTGTTCAGAATGATCTGTATGAACAAAAACTCTGACATGTCAAAATTCTGGTTTACTGAGAGCCAAAGCAGTCCATCTTCTTCCTTGTTTTAAAACAAATGTTTTGTATTAAGAGATGCACTTTTGAACTCGCAGTGTGTTGACAAACTCATCATTTTATTTTTTTTTACATAAATTGACAGGGTACTTTACTTCAACACAAATATCTAAAAAAAAAACTACACCACCCAGAAGTGTCCCTCCGGGGGTTGCAACCTTGCCGTGGTCGGAGGGCTTGCGCGGTCCCGTGATCCCTTAGGCTTTGCTGGTGGGGGCATCAATACTTGATGATAGGCTAGGTTTTGAGAATGCTTCTAGGCCTGAAAAGTGAAGTTGCTGTCTGGCCGAAGCACAACTTGGTAAGGAGTTGATGCCCCTGGTAGGGCCTCCCATGTCAGATAGGCTAAGAGTGAGGACCCTGACTAATAGTAACCCGCCTTTTTCCTTTTCTTGTTTTCTGCCTTTCTTATTTGGCTCTTTTCTATCTTCGTCTCCCCTTCAAGTCTTCTTTTCCACACTCTTTTTCTCTCTGTGGTCTTCTTAAGATCCGCCGCGTTTGCGGTGCAGTGCAACCTGTGATGGAGGGGAATGAGATCCTGGTGATTGAGAGGGCAAGCGCCCTCAACACGTCACTTTGACTCGGACCTCTCCTAGACAGGAGGTACACTCTGGCCCGGGTGTATCAATCGGCTCCCCTACATGGGGCTGGGTCAAGACAGGCAGTTCTCCGGCTGGCCAAGTTAATCCCTGCAGTGCTCAGCTCTCTGCTCCCGGGAGTTGAGCATGATCAGGGGGATAGGGTTGGTGAGTTTCTGTTTGTCGTATATCTCTCCTGAAACCTGGAAGGGGTCAAGACAGTGACTTCTTAGCCCTGGCCCCTTAGTTGGACTCCATGGCGGGTGGGTAAGGGAGAGACGAAATTTGATTACACTAAACATGGCTTTTTCTCAAATCATTCCCCCCAAAAAGAAGAGGAAGGCAGCAGCCCCTACTTCGAGGGATTTTGAATCAGACAGCGACTTGGATATGGAGATAAGAGAGAGGACAGGTTTCTGGGCTTCCTGGCTCGTGATAGAAGGGACAGAGCAGGAAAAGCCCAATTCAGCTCTGAGTCCTTTCGCGATCCAGAAGGGCTTTCAAGGTCCAGCAGGTGACTCTCAGTCAGTGAAAAGGCTATGGAACGGCTCATTCCTCGTCCAGTGCAGATGGAAGAAACAATCAGAACAGCTGCTGAGGGCAACAAGGCTCGTGGACAGAGAAATCCGGGTGACTGCCCATAAGCAGTTGAATTCGTCCAAAGGAGTTATTTGGTGCCCGGATTTGAAAGGTGTCTCAGAAGCGGAGATCAAGACAGAACTTGCATCCCAGGGTGTGACGGAGGTGCATAGGGTGACAGTCCGTAAAGATGCAGAAAGAGTGCCCACCAACACCCTCTTTCTGACATTCTGCAACCCTTTGTTACCTCTGGTCATTAAAGTAGGATACTTGAATGTCCGTGTCCAACTGTATGTCCCATCCCCGATGAGGTTTCAAATGCCAGAAGTTTGGACACGTCAGAGACCGCTGTTCTGGGGAGGAGGTGTGTGGTGTTTGTTGCAAGGCAACCCATGGTGGGCCGTGTAAAGACCCGGCTCATTGTGCAAACTGCGGTGGCGACCACCCCTCCTCTTCACGCAACTGCCCTGTTTGGATCCAGGAGTCCACCATCCAAAAAGTAAAAACCGAAAAGAAAATCTCCTTTGAAGCGCGCAAACAAGTTGTTGGTAGTCAGACGTCAACAGTGTCTTCATATGCTTCGGCTATGAAGAAAGTTTCAACCCGTTCAGTCTGCTGCCAGACTGATGAATTTATTTTTTACCAAAACATTGCAAGGTAGAATGTTAAACTCTGGTGGAAGCAAATCCACCACCTCCCAACCCAAAGTGGGTGCCCCTGGTGGAGGCAATAAATCCACCACCCTTCAGACTGCCCAGCAGTCTACTCCATCTGCTGCTGGGCAGAATAAAAAGCCAGCCCTCCCGCCTCGAACTTTCGTGAGCGGTGCCCGTGCGGGCAAGGGAGTACCACCTAGTGTGGAGATGGTGGAGATGAAGAAGAAACCTCCACTATCTCCAAAACTCAAGCCGTCTTCACCTGCGGGCAAGTCTGTCAGCAGGTCTGGAGACCAAAACAATCCAGTGCAACTGAACAACAAATACACTCCATTGGATGCAGACAGTGACTCAGAGATGAACTGATTTCTCTCCTATTCGTCCTCTGCACCATGGACAGTAAAATAATTCATTGGAATATCCGTGGTTTAAACTCAAACTTTGAGGAGCTGCAGCTTCTGTATCAAAAAGTAAAACCTTACGTCGTAGCTCTTCAGGAAACTAAAATTCAAAGCCAGAAGACCTTCACTCTTTCTGGCTTTGATATTCTTTCCAAACCTGCACAACCATCCACATCGGAACTAATGGGTGGTGTTGCCCTTCTTATACACAAAACTTTGCTGTTTAGTCCTGTCGCTCTGACTACCCCCCTTCAGGCAGTAGCTGCGAGAGTCACTCTCCATAAAACTGTTACAGTTTGCTCACTATATCTGCCACCTTCTGTCCCAGTTTGTCGTCAGGACCTTGTCAGTCTGATTGGAGAACTTCCTTGACCTTTTTTGCTGTTGGGTGATTTTAATGGACACAATCCTCTTTGGGGTAGTTTGAATTCGTCATCCAGAGGTCTGCTTCTTGAAGATGTCCTTTCAGACTTTGATTTGTGTTGTCTGAACGATGGAGCTCCAACTTACCTCCACTCTTCCTCAGGTTCGTTTTCATGTTTAGATTTATCGATATGTGACCCCTCGCTGGTCCTGGACTATGAGTGGTCTGTCCATGATGATCTGCATGGAAGTGACCATTTCCCTGTTCTCTTAAAACCTGTATTAACTGAAAATGCCTTTGTTTCACAGCATCTTAATAATAAGAAGGCTAACTGGAATCTTTTTGCTGCCAATATTTCAAAGGAACTCCAGGAAATTGACATTCTAATAAGTCCAGACCCTGCAGAATCTCTAACCAATACTGTAATAAACTGTGCTAAAACCTGTATTCCAATAACTTCTGACAAACCCAATTGCCCAAAACACCCTGGTTTAATTCTGACTGCCAGCAAATCTCAAAAGTACGCAAACGGGCTCAGCGTCGGGTATTTCAAAGACCTTCAGGCCCCAACGCTCGAGCCCATCAGAGACTTCGTGCCAAGACAAGACACACTTTCAAAATCAGTAAACGTCAGTCTTGGAGAAACTTCTGCTCCGGGCTGACATCTAAAACATCCAAGAAAAAAGTCTGGAACATTATCAGAAAGATCAAAGGGAAGAACACCAACCCCTCAATTCATCACCTGAAACTTGCCGATGCTCTGATAACTGACAAGCAAACTGTTGCCAATCTGTTGGCCTCCACCATCCAACAGAACTCCTCACTTTCAAATAAATCTGCAGCCTTTTTAAGAAACGAACAAATAAGAGAGAAATCTTCATACAATTTCACATCAGACAGCTCTGAAGCCTACAATCTTCCTTTTTCAATCAATGAACTAAAATCAGCTTTGCAAACCTGCAATGATTCTGCCCCTGGTCTGGATGATATTCATTATCAGGTTTTGAAACATTTTCCAGAAAGCTGTCTCCAGACCCTTCTTAAAGTCTACAACCATATCTGGACCACAGGGTGCTTTCCGCCCTCCTGGCGGAAAGCCCTGATCATTCGAATTCCTAAGCCTGGAAAGGACCTTACCAACCTTCTAACTATCGTCCAGTAGCTCTGACCAGCTCCCTCTGTAAGCTGATGGAAAAGATGGTCAACTCCCGTCTGATGTGGAAGCTGGAAAACCGATGGCCTTTTGGCCAGTGAACAGTGCGGGTTCCGGAAGTACCACTCGACAGTTGACCATTTAGTCTGTCTGGAAACCACCATCTGCAACGCCTTTGTCAATAAGCAGCATGTGGTCGCTATCTTTTTTGACCTAGAAAAAGCGTATGACACCACCTGGAAATCAGGAATCCTTATGGACATGGACAGACTTGGTTTTTGTGGTCATCTGCCTCTGTTTATTCAAAACTTTCTGGCTGATCGGCAGTTCCAGGTGCGTATTGGCACCACGCTCTCTGACATCCATGGGCAGGAGTTAAGTGTACCTCAAGGGAGCATCCTTTCTCCTGCCCATTTCAGCATCAAAATCAATGACATTGTCAAATCGGTAAACCAGGGATCCGAGTCCTCTCTGTTTGTTGATGACTTCGCGCTGTACGCAGTTGGAGCTTCTTACGCCAGCGTACAGCGTCGACTCAAACTTTGTGTCAACAAGATCCAACAGTGGGCCGAGGAAAACGGGTTTACCTTCTCAAGTACCAAGACTCAGTCAATCCATTTTCACAGTTTTCGTCAATTCTTTGCTGATCCTGAAATTCGTCTGGACAAGTCCACCATTCCAGCTGTAAAAGAAGCCAAATTTCTGGGTGTTATTTTTTTAATCAAAAATGGAACTTTAAAAGTCATATCCAACACGTAAAAACTGCATGTCAGAAAGCACTGAACATTCTGTGAGTTGTGGCACACACAGATTGGGGCGCTGACAGGAAAACTCTTCATCTTTACAGGGCTCTGATCCGCTCCAAGCTGGACTATGGGTGTGTCATGTACGGCTCTGCCAGACCGTCCTACCTGAAAAGTCTAGACCCTATCCACCATCAAGGGCTTCAATTGTGTCTGGGTGCATTCCGCACCACTCCTGTTTATAGCTTGTATGCCGAGGCAGGAGAACCATCCCTGTCAAACCGCTGACTAGAACTTGCCTTAAACTACTGTCTGAGTCTCTCGTCTGAACTTCAAAACCCTGCATATGACTGCGTTTTCAACCCCAAATTCCAAAAGAATTTCGATGACCACCCCAGTTCCATTCCACCCTTGGGGATTCGTATTCTTCCCCATCTGAACAAAGCAGGTATAGACCTTAGAGTAGTTAATGACTTCTCCAAGTTTCCTGACGACCCTCCAAGGACTTTCTTCACACCAGAGGTCCGGTTTGATTTAGCCTCATACCAGAAAGATTCCTCTAGTTCCTTGGCATACAAGTCCCTTCTTGCTGAACTGTGTTCCGAATTTCCATCTTTTAAAAGAATTTTCACTGATGGTTCCAAATCTGAGGAGGGAGTTGCCTCTGCTGTGTTTTGTGCAGTAGACCCCCCTCAGAGATGTACCATATACATTCCCACCGACAGCTCCATCTACACTGCTGAGCTGACAGCCTTGGTCCTGGCACTTCAGATGATCTCCAAATCAAAACAGAAAGATTTCCTTATTCTATCAGATGCCCTTTCTGCTTTGGAGGCCATTGCTGGCCGTAATCTCAAGCACCCTCAACTGCTGAACATTTTTGAACTGTACACCTCCCTAAAATCAAACGGACACAATGTAGTGTTTGCTTGGGTTCCCAGCCATGTGGGCATTCGAGGCAATGAGATGGTTGACCAGCTTGCCAAGAATGCCACAAGGCAAAAGTTGATCAGGTTTACTGTTCCTCACACTGATCTGAAACCCAAAACACAGGCCTATGTTGAAGACCTCTGGCAAGAGGAATGGACCTTGCAGACAGATAACAAACTATTTAAAATCGGTCCAAACCTCAACGAGTTTTTACCATGTTCCAGAGGCGGTCGTAAAGCGGAAACAGTCCTGTGCCGCTTGCACACAGGCCACTTGTTTTATACCCATTCTTATCTTTTAAAAGGTGAAGAGGCTCCGTGGTGTATTCCATGTCATGTTCCACTCACAGTGAAACATATTCTTTTAGGTTGTTGGGACTTGCACGAAGTGAGACATAAACACTTTACAGCTGAGTCCATGAAAACCCTGTTCAGAGATGTCCCATCTGACGTGATCTTTGAGTTTCTGAAAGAGATTAACATTTTTCATCTGATTTAAATGAAGATTTTACAGAAGAAAGATTTTAAACGAAGTTTGTGGTGCGTTTTTAGAAGATGCATTTTAAAGAGATGTGTGAAAGGTTTTTTTTTTTTTTTTTTGGGATGACTTGTGAGTTGATTTTAACGTGGTGACAGCCCTGATATGGCCCTTTGCGGTCGGCTGGGCTATAAGCAACATTACCTTACCTTACCTCACCCAGAAGTGTAAAACTTTACGTGATAATTGCAGCATATTAAAGTTCCGCACAATGCTATACACTTTGATTTTTTTTGCTTTGACAGACTCCGTTTTATTTTTTGCGTAACTTTATGTTTGAGTGCAAGATATAGACATGGATCAGGTCCAAAGAATATATTAATAAATGTTACAGACAAATCTTTAATGCTTAACTGTGTGAAATTTAATTGTTATGCAATGTTTTTAGAGTTTAATCAGTTTGACTAGATCAGTTTCTTCGGTAAAGCAGTTGTGCAGGTGTAAGGATTGAATAAGGTTAACGGTGGAAACATGATCTGTAGTTTACAAATCATAAAGATAATATATTCAGAGACTACAGAAAATTGCAGTTACACAACCCTAATTAAAGAAAAAGATTACCATGAGTGGCCTTCCCAAGCAATTTGTAGAAATCATGTCTATCTACCAGCCGCCGTGGTGGAGTGGTTAGCGTCGCAGACTCCTGGCTGGGAGGTCGTGGGTTCGAATTCCATCAGAGTCCTGTGGGTTTTTCTGCCCCGACCGGCTCCTACCCAGAGTTGAGTTTGCTGCGGACTCAGTTGGGAAGACTGGGACCACACAGTTGAGTTTCATCCACTTAGTGGATGCGTTTCTGAGAGTGTTGCTCAAATTTCCTGACCAACAGTGCAGAGCCTGTATCTCTCGGGCCTGGTTGACGCCGGGATATATTATGAAAGGAAGCGTAAAGTACAGCCCTGTCATGTAGTCTCAGACTGAAATGGAAATCCGTAGCATCATCTTAATCATCCTCATTCTCATCGATCAGCATAAAAAAAATGTCTCAGATTCTTTGGCCCTTCATGCCCTGCTCCCCTAGTGACCTCAATTTCGATTCACGTCTGTGGCCTTGGTTTGGTTCCTTCGGGGTCACCGGTATCGGCAAGTCCATGGGGCAATCGTTGGACGGACGTGGTGGCGCCCTCCGGAGGGAGAGCTCACTCACGCCGGCTCCGCAACTAAGCAATTATTGTCGTCAGTAGGGGGCTTAGTAGGTGGTGTCCTGCGTATGTTAGATCAGAACAGGCGCCACTGAACACCACCGAAGTGACTCGGCAGCAGTGCAGTGTCTCCTCCGGTGGGTTGCCTCTTGACGACTTGACATTGACTGCTCCCTGTGGATTGCCAGTGCCGGGGCTGCAGCGGGGCCGACTGGGCTGTGGCTGTGGACGGGGTGTCAGAATGAGCGGCGTGGGTGCACTGCCTCTGAGGTGGCGCAGAGGTTGGGACAGCAAAAAAAAAGAAAAAAATCATGTCTATCTATAACTCCGTTCACCTGTTATCATAATGGGAAACAAGAGGGAGGTAAGCTAGTGTCGAAGCGTGGACAGACGGCAGTCATAACGGATAGAGTCTTTGGAGGCAGGTTTGGATGTGTGAATGATAACACAAGGGTACAAGAAAGTGTAGGTGAAAGGGGTGGTTCCCCCTTCGTCTATTTATAACAGGAGCCATCAAGAGCGTGACCATGTCTCCCAACAGCAAGTACATTGCCAGCGGCTCCTATGACAAAACGGTGCGGGTATGGAGGACAGCTACTACCGAGTGTCTCCATGTCTTGATAGGTGGGTTGTCTATGTGGGGCTCTGAACGCTGTCCATTAAGTAATTTGTCACTTTGTTTGAGTGCAAGAGTTGGTATGCAGTGTGTGGGAAACAAGACAGAGGGAGGGAAATAAAATGCACAGATTGGGAAACAAGACAGAGTGAGGAACTAGGAAAATACACGTGGAGAGGGAAGTAAGATGCACGGAATGGGAAATGAGATGTGCAGAGCAAGAAATGAGACACATGGAGTGGGAAGTAAGATGCACGGAATGGGAAATGAGATGTGCAGAGCGAGAAATGAGACATGGAGTGGGAAGTAAGATGCACGGAGTGGGAAATGAGATGTGCAGAGCAAGAAACGAGACACATGGAGTGGGAAGTAAGATGCACGGAATGGGAAATGAGATGTGCAGAGCAAGAAATGAGACACATGGAGTGGGAAATAAGATGCACGGAGTGGGAAATGAGATGTGCAGAGCAAGAAACGAGACACATGGAGTGGGAAGTAAGATGCACAGAGTGGGAAATGAGACATGCAAAGTGAGAAACAACTTAACAAGACACATAGAGTGGGAACCACAATGCACTTTATGGGAAACAAAATATACAGAATGGGAATCAAGACGCACTTAATTGGAAACAAGGCATATAGTAGCAAATGAAACAAATTGGCTGAGACGCAAGATTAAGAAAGTGAGGAAACCAGACACAGAGTAGGAAACAGCATGCACAGAGTGAGAAAAAAGCTTCAGAGAGTCTGAAATAAGGCATAGAGAGTGGGAAGCAAGACATGCAGAATGAGAAACTGAATGTACAAAGTAGAGATCAGGGCAGAAAGAATGAGATGCAAGACGCATAGAGTGGAAACAAATACACACAGTGCATTGAGCAAGACACGAAGAGTTGAACACAAGACACACAGAGCGGGAAAGAAGATACTCAGAGAGTGAAGTAAGACACAGAAAGGGAAAAAAAGATACAGATAGTGGGAAACAAGACACACAGAGTTGGAAATGAGATGTATAGATCAGGAAACAAGACACACAGAGTTGGAAATGAGATGTATAGATCAGGAAACAAGACACACAGAGTTGGAAATGAGATGTATAGATCAGGAAACAAGACACACAGAGTTGGAAACGAGATGTATAGATCAGGAAACAAGACACACAGAGTTGGAAATGAGATGTATAGATCAGGAAACAAGACACACAGAGTTGGAAATGAGATGTATAGATCAGGAAACAAGACACACAGAGTTGGAAACGAGATGTATAGATCAGGAAACAAGACACACAGAGTTGGAAATGAGATGTATAGATCAGGAAACAAGACACACAGAGTTGGAAATGAGATGTATAGATCAGGAAACAAGACACACAAAGGGGGAAACAAGTCATGCAAAGTCGGAAACAAGACACAGAGTGGGGAAAGAGGAAACATGCAGATTGGGGAAAACCAGTTACACACAATTTGGAAACAGGACACAAAGGTTGGGTGAAACCAAACAGAGTGGGAAACAGGACACACACAGATTGGGCAAAACAGTGACACAGAGTTTGGAAACAGGACACAAAGGTTGGGGAAAACCAGACACACACAGTGGGGTAACAGAACACACAGATATGGAAACAAGACACACAAAGTGGGGAAACAAGCAGAAAGTGGAAACAAGACACAGAGTGGGAAAACAGTGAACAGAGTTGAGGAACACATTTAAGAACAAGACAACAGAAACAAAGGGGTGACAAAAGATGGAAAAAGGACCACACATGGGAAAAAGTGACACAAGTGGAAACAGACACAAAGTTGAAAAGACACACACAAGTGGGAACAGACCACAGAATGGAAACAGTCAAGTGATGGAAAAAGAAACAGAATAAAGAAGTCAAAATATAAAAGAGTACACACATTTAGGAAACAAGTCACATGAGCAGTGTGCAGAAAACAGGTCAATAGAAGTGGGAAAAATAGGGTCACAATGAAGTGGGAAACAGGTCACATGGAGTGGGAAACAGGTCACATGGAGTGGGAAACAGTCACATTGGAGTGGAAACAGGTCAATGGAGTGGGAAACAGTCACATGGAGTGGGAAACAGGTCCATGGAGTGGGAAACAGTTACTTGAAATGGAGAAACAGGTCACATGGAATGGGAAACAGGTCACATGGAGTGGGAAACAGGTCATATAAAGTGGGAAACAGTCACATGGAGTGGGAAACAGGTCACATGGAGTGGGAAACAGGTCATATAGGAGTGGGAAACAAGTCACTTGGAAATGGGAAACAGGTCACATGAGAATGGGAAACAGGTCACATGGAGTGGGAAACAGGTCACATGATGGGAAACAGGTCAATGAGTGGGAAACAGGTCGCATAGAATGGGAAACAGGTCACATGGAGTGGGAAACAGGTCATATGGAGTGGGAAACAAGCCTAGGACAGGTCGAGTGGGAAACAGGTCATATGGAGTGGGAAAACAGGGAAAAGAAACAGGTCACATGCAGTGGGAAACAGGTCACATGCAGTGGGAAACAGGTCATATGGAGTGGGAAACAGGTCACATGCAGTGGGAAACAGGTGATATGGAGTGGGAAACAGGTCATATGGAGTGGAAAATAGTTCATATGGAGTGGGAAACAAGCCACATGGAGTGGGAAACAAACTGTTCAGAGTGGGAAACAGGTAACATGACGTGGACAGGAAACATGGAGTAGAAAAACAAGGCACAACAGAATGGGAAATAAGACATATGGAATGGGAAAAGAGAGGCACGGACTGAGAATTAAGACACATGGAGTAGGAAACAAGACACATGAAGTGGGAAACAAGACACATGGAGTGTGAAGCAAGACACACAGAAACCAGTCAAATGACATGGGAAAGTAGACCCGTGTGGGAAACAAGACACAACAGGGTAGGAAATAAGACATGGAGTGGGAAAAAAGATGCATGGAATGAGAATTAAGACACATGGCGTAGGAAACAAAACACATGGAGTGGCAATCAAAATACACTGTGGGAAACCAGACAAACGGAATGGGAAACTGGACACATGGAATGGGAAATAAGACATACAGAGTGGGAAGGGCATGGGAAACAAGATAGAGTGGGAAACAAGACACATGGAGTGGGAAACAAGACACACAGCATGTGGAAACAACTTGACACAGTATTTGTTGATGTGTGCAGGGCATGAGAAGAGCGTGGAGGTGGTAGTGTTCTCCCATGACTCGATGCTGTTATGCTCTGGGTCCTGGGACAGAACTGCCATTGTGTGGGACGTGCAGGTTTGTCTACATCCTCTCTGCCCACCTCCACAACCACTACCATCCCATTTCCAGCCCTCCCCCCCCCCCCCCCCCCCCCCCCCCCACACACACACACAATAGAACAATATTTGTTCCTCTGGCCCCTTTTGGGGTATGGAAGAAGGGTGAGTTTAAAGCAATAACAGGAAAATGAAAACAAACAAGCCACAACAAAACATAAATTGCTAGTTAATGCTGACATAGACCAATAATTTACAACACTTGAGATAATGTAATATACTTTGACAATAGAAGCGTTTGTTTTTGATTAGTAGAAGACATTTGACAAAATTATGGACAGATTTTGGGGAGAGAAATCTTTTTGGCAAATACTTGTTGCACAAATTAACATAATATGATGAACACTCCATTACAAAATGAAATTCATCACCCTTTGCAGAGGTGTCACATTTATTACATAACCTTTCTTCTCTTGGAATAGCAAATCGACGATCTACTTCAACTGGTAAGTTATGATTAAACATCTAAATTTGATAAGAGGGTAAATATAGATATCTGGTATGCTAGAAATATATTTCTCCTCCTTAAAATCAGATCTGTCATGTCACCTGTCATGTTGCCACGTTTGATGAAAAGAGCATTGCAAACTATTTTTGACATTCCTACATAATGTATTGACGTCTGTAAAAGATTGATTGCTCTGAACACAGTCAAAACCAGATTGTACAAGTATGTTTTTAATGCATGTTAACCAGGGAAACACAGTTACTGCACTATTGTACAAATGTAACATGACAATAAGAACTAACTGACCTTTTTTCAACAGGAGATAGAACCAGACTAGCCACAAATCAAGTCATTTAAATATAGACAGTAACTGATAAAGGGTGATGTCCTGTTTCACGATATATCATGCTTGTCGTCGTACTTCTTTTTAAGCGAAATACATATTTTAAAGATTTTAGCTGAAATTTATCAATAATATTTTAATTTTTGTATCCCCATGTTTCACAACCATATGATAATAACTGGAACAATCATTTTATCAAATAAATCTAAAATAACATGAATAGGTAAATCCTTTGTTCTAGCCTTTTGTATCAATTTAAACATGGCTAATGACGCTTTATCGAAAGTGTTTTTCTTACATTTAGCAAAAGAACCCATTCAATTAAAATCTACCCCTAAATATTTGAAGCTGGTGACAACATCAACTTTTTCATTTCCGTAATGAAGTGTGTCCTGTTTATTCAGCATTGCACTGTTAAATGTCATTATTTTAGTTTTAGCAGCACTGACTGTTAGCTTCCACTTATTACAGTATAATAGCAAGGAATCTAGTACTTTTTGTAGTCCCACTTTTGTCTCGGAAAATATAATTGTGTCATCTGCATATAACAGGACAAAAAGTTTGACATAATTTGTTATATCAGTATCCAAAGAAAGCCAAATTTCTAATGGTGAACACCCACTGTCTTTCAGACAGCCTTTAAGATCTCGCGCGCACAACAACACACACACACACGTGCACACACAAGCACATGCACAAACACACACACGCGCACGCGCGCACCCCCCCCCCCCCCCCCCTTACCCTCCCCCCACTCCATCCGACACTTTTTCATTGTCAGTTCTTGTGTTTGTCCTTGAACTGGAAGAGTATTCTTATTTAGCTTTTCCAATCTCTCTCTGCATGTATGTAGTTGTCTCTGTCTGTCTGTCTCTCTCTTTGTGTGTGTGTGTGTGTGTGTGTGTGTGTGTTTTATCAGTTCATTTATTCATGTTTGTTGTTTCAGAGAATTTTTTTCTTTGAATTCATCACTGTATTTATGTTGATGGAAAAATGGCTCCAACACAATTTTTTTTTAATACTTTTGAAGAAATATGTTTGTTAAAAGTTTTGTGAATTTTAGTTGCTAGTCACATGTAGTCCCATACCAGGGCAAGGGCCAGATGAAAAAAGCATGTATTTGCTTGAATGTCTGTAACCCTTGGAAATAAACATGATGATCATCATCATCTCTTTCTAGTTTTTAAGAATAGTAACGGCAAGTAAAGAAAAAGGACTGACTAAGCCAATACTTTCAGCATTGTAAAATAAAGAATAATTGTCATTGTTTTTCTCTCTTTCTCCCTACCTCAAACCCCCCTTGGTCTTTTCCTCTCTCTGTCTTTCCCTCTCTTAGTCTTTGCATTTCTCTTTCTCTGTCTCTCTTTCTCTCTTGGGGGGCAAGATGGGTAAGGGCATCTGGTCAGCAGCTTGTGTTTACTGATACAAGAAATGTTGCTTTGTATAGTGTTGTTTTGAATTTTTAAGTCATAATTATTCAGTAAGTAGACAGTGTCATTGAAAGCATGTGACAATGGTGGACTTGTTGATGTGGAGGGCCGCTATTGGCATTTTTTGTGGTAGACTGAATGCCAGGTCAAAGGTTATTCGAAATAATGTCGATGTTTTTGATCAGGAGAACAGGGACACAAACAGTGAATGGCAGGTAACTTCGGCTGAAGTCTTTGTTACATTTATATTGTACTGTGTTATCATGGCTCTGATTAACAGGTTTTGTAGAAATGTGTGCAAAACACTGTCAACAGACAATGAACTCTTTCACCCTTACGCAGCCAATGTCGCATTTCTGTGACCAGACGTCTCGCCGCCGATGTCGCCACGCCGAAATGCCACCAGCTAGGGTTACCTAACTCCTGATACTCTTACTCTTCAATTTGATGATATAGAAAGCCAGCTATAAACGTCATAGTTGGGGAATTCCCTGACCTGTGCTAACAGCCATTTGCTTTGTCATAGCGCTGTTCAGTCAAGTGTTTTTATCGATTTATACTGATTGCTTTTCAGTTCACTATGATGTCACAACCAAGCACTTCAGGTACTCGGCCTCGCTGTACATTTACCACAGATCAGGTGCTGGAAATATTTAATAGATGGTCAGTTGATCCTGATTTAGATGAAGAACACCCAGATGATGACCAGGAAACATGGGATAGCGAGAGCTTGACTGAATTACTGCAAAGTGAGGCTTTTGACGCGTGCCAAGTGGAGGGGAGACAAGACGAGACGAGAAGCAGGCCAGTGTGATGTGACCCAGTGTGTTGGCTTTGAGCCAACTAGCAGTGATTTACAGTTGAAAGTGTATTGTGAGGGGGCAAGCAACATGAATAGCTAAGAGACAATGAACTACAAGCACAGCTGGCTTGCAGTGGGGTCGAAGGAGACGTGGCTGAGTGACACAAGTCAGAGATGTGCAGTAGAGATGTGCTTGAGTGGGAATTATTATCAGCCTGACCCGTACGCCTGAGGAGAACGGCTGTCTAGGTTCCAGAGACCAACACGCAAGTGAATGACTTTGTTTTCATTAAAAAAAAAATCATTGCTTTCAACAGTGAGAGTGAAAGGGATATGTGTGTCTGTGTGTGTGTGTGTGTGTGTGTGTGTGTGTGTGTGTTTGTGTGTGTGTGTGTGTGTGTGTGTTCCCTTTTTCTTTCTTTCATGTGTGTACCAGTGGGGCATAAGAAGTGTGTGTGTGTGTGTTCATTCCCTTTTTCTTTCTTTCATGTGTGTACCAGTGGGGCATAAGAAGTGTGGCGTGTGTGTGCGCGCGCATGTGTATGTGATTGCTTTTCTGCATCATCTCATAAGTCATATCACTAATTATTCTTCTGAATGCTATTTCAGGAGTGCTATGAACAAGGATGATTTTCAACCTGTGGACTACTTTCAGCTCTTCTTCTCTGATGCTGCATTCCAGCTGATGATGACAGTCCAACCACTGGCATGCTTGATGGAGCGACATTTTTTTGAAAAAAAAAAACAGATGATGACAGCCATCCTGACTGCACTTTCTGTAGCTCCAGGACACAAAGAGGGTGGAAGAGAGTGCAGACCAGTTTTCAGTGTAAAACCTATGAGCTGCCTATGGGCCCCACCGTCAGCTTTGAACTTTTATTACACACAGCAAGATTTCTGGAAGGCTGCCAGTCAGCTGATCCATGGGCTGGACTAATGCCTCTAAGTTTGCCCAGTCATCTTGTGTACAACATAGACAGTAGGAATAGAGTCGTTTGTAGAATACTTTTTTGTCATTCTGTCTGAAATCTTAATCCTGGACATAACCAATAACTGGACACTTTCTTGTCTATAGTGCACTGCTGTCACCAGTTTTCTGCTATTGGAGTATGCGGATTAATGGCTGTTTTTATTTTTTTCATTTTTCTGTGGGATATTACATACTTCCTGGTCTCATTTGGTGAGTGGAGTATTTTTCCTTCCTTGTTGAGAGTTTCTTGGCATGTTTTCTTCTTTTTTATGTTGAGAAGAAAGATAACATTTATTTCTTTATTTTGCATTTTTTTTTGCACTTGAAATTACTAAACATTTGAAATTGTTGTTGACTAACCATTACTAACATACTATTATATATAAAAAATACAGTGTATCTCCTCCATTTTGCAAAAATTCTCATGAGAATTGATTGCTTAGTTTTAAAGATATCCGAGTTTCACACATGCTGGTATGAAAGAAGAGTTTTTGGGAAAAATGGCTGGTGATGAGGATTTATGCAAAACAGAACGTCTGGCGGTGAAAGGGTTAAAGAAATGATAAAAACAAGAGGAACTGTGTCATGTGCTGAAGATGTGATGTGTGCCAACACCTGTGTATGTCAGTTGGACACACATATGCAGTGCTTGTCCTTGCTTTTTCTGTTGCGTGCGCTGTGTTTTTTCTGCAAAGATGGCTTTTCAGTGGTTGTAATAATGAAGATCACTCAAAAACAAGAATTCATAGCAAACAGATGAACCTTTCTCAGCATCTGTTTTTCAGCAACGGTTACCTACAACGCAACATCCTAAACAAATTGCTGCATAACTTCCTCTGTCCATAGATATGTATTAAACACGTAGCGACACTAAATCCCTTCTCTCCTTAGAATGGATTTCTTGTGCAAAATAACATGTTGAAATACGCAATTGAATTTTAGAGTATTTAGCCAATCTACTAATCTTGTCTTAAGCAGGTTATGATGAAATAAGCAGATAATTTTCAAATATTTAGAGTCAGTTGATCTAGCTTTGACATAGATGAGAAAAGATGCGGCTTCGATCGAAACGATTCAAAACAATATTTGAAAAAATCACAGAACAATATAAAATTTAATGATCAAAATGATTGAAAGTCTAATTGACTTTCAAATGGACAATACTCAGAGAGCTTGGCGGAAAGTCTTTCTGCTCACTTCATCGCTTTTATATAATTAAGTATGAACACAAAACAGGCAAATGATTGTCATTTTGGTCAAATGATTGTTACTTGGGAACATAATATTCCAAATACAGAGGTTTGCGATGCTGGCGACTGGAATGTCTTGGGCTGCCCAGCTGTAGAGCAGGGTTGCCTCGTAATGGATTGGTAGAGGTTTGATCACCAGTTGTGGTCATAGGATTTGGTGTTCAGGGATGTTTTCCTCCTCATCTTCAGTTTCTTCTGGAACTACAGTATCAGGGGATTTGTTAAGGGATGAAGGGATCTTCTTGAAGAAGGAAGAATTTCGGGTGATTTGGTGGGTACAGGAACGGGCAGTGACCATTGTTCCTTTGTGAGCGGTCACTTTCAGAGGAGATGGGAAATAGTGGGGAGTGAGTTAGTTCTGGCTGGGATGACGGGCCAGAACAGTCTCTCCAACCTGAAGGTCACGCTGTGTAGTATAACGTGCCAGATCTGCAGTTGTTTTCATCTTCTGTTTCTTTCAGCATCTTTAGTGCGGATTTTCATATTGAGAGTCAGAGTTGATGATTTTTCAAGAGTAGGGAGTTTTGATCTTTCTGTTGAAGAGTGCTTCTGCAGGACTAACTCCAGTTGTGGAAGGAGGTGTTGCACGGAGGTTTCGTAGAAACTTGAACAGCTCTTGCTTCCATGTTTTGTTTTCAACGTGTGCTGTTTGAATTGTTTTCTTGATGATGGACATAAAGCGTTCGACTTGACCATTTAATTGTTGCCAAAGAGTGGTTAATTTGTGGTGGTTGAAGCCTAGATAGTTGGTAAACTGAGGGAATTTGTGACTGTTGAAAGGCGGGCCATTGTCAGACTTGACAATATCAGGAACACCATGTCTTGCAAATATTGCACCTAGTCTGAGAATCACAGTGTTGGCCTTTGTTGATGACAGAATTTCTACTTCTGGGTAGAAAGAGTAAGCATCAACTGCTACGAAGATGTATTCGCCAGATGGGAATGGGCCAGTAAAATCAATGCTTACTTCAGACCAAGGACTTCCAGGCAATTCTGTCATTTTGAGAGGTTCTGTGGAGTGAAGGGATTGTTGCCAAACATGCTAGGCAGTGTTTGATCTTGGCTTCCACTTGACGATCCATATGAGGAAACCATATCTTTGCACGAAGAAGTCTCTTTGTTTTGATGATGCCTTGATGATCTTCGTGTGCTATGTTTATAGCTTGCTGCTGAAGGCTTCTAGGGATGACAATCTGTGTTCCTCTCAGGATCACTTGATGTTCTTCACTGACTGACAGTTCATTGCAAACTGTCTTGAAGATTTGGAAATCAGACGTATCAACAGTGATGTCTGATGGAGTTTGTCATACACTTGTTTTGACAGCGTACTGAATGGCTTCTAGAGTCGGATCTTCTTTTGTTGCTTTGCAAATTTCTTGCACTGTCATTCTTTTTGGAACTGTATGGTCAACAATAAAACTGATGCATTCTTCAGCAATCTTGGATGCATGACTTGTCTCAACACCAAACTTCTCTACTGGGTGTCGACTGAGGAAGTCTGCAGGATTCTTTTCACCTGGTTGATAACATACAGTGAAATCGTACGACTGAAGGCGAAGATTCCAACGTTCTATACGCGCTGATGATCTTGATGTTGGGCTGCTGAAGATGTTCTCAAGAGGTCTGTGATCAGAGATGACAGTGAAAGGATGACCAAAGATATACAGATGAAAATGCTCGCAAGCCCATACGACAGCAAGTGCTTCTCTTTCAGTCTGTGAATATCTGGACTCCACATCTGTCAGTGCACGACTGGCATAGGCAACAATGTGGGTTGTGCTTTTGTCATCTCGTTGTGCAAGAAGTGCTCCCAAGTCCAAATGGGCTGGCATCAACAGTGACTTCTACTGACAAATCAGGATTGTAGTAAGCCATAACTTCATTGTTGGTCAGCCGTGGTTTTAGTTCTTGAAGTGCGGCATCATGTTCTGTAGTCCACTTCCATTCTACATCCTTGTGAGTGAGATCTCGAAGTGGTTTGGTGACAGCTGCGTAGTTTGGAATGAAGCGTGAGACATAGCTTGTCAGACCAAGAAAACTTCTCATATCCTTGACATTGGTAGGTGCTGGTATCTTGTGAATTGCTTCTATTTTCTTTGGGTCTGGTGAGATGCCATGTCGACTGATGACAAAACTATAGAATTCTGTGTCATCCTTGTTGAACTCACATTTACTTTTATTCAGGGTGAGATTTTTATCTTTGAGAGTTGCAAAGACCTTTTTTGAAGTCTTCTCATGCTCCTTCTGTTTCTTTCCGTAGATCAAAATGTCATCACTTGTGTTTAAGGATCCAGGAATGTCTGCCAGTATTTCAGCAATATGATTTTGAAAAATTTCAGCAGTGCTGGTGACACCGAAGTTCAGGCACTTGTAACGACTTAAGCCAATGTGCGTAGAGTTGTCATGTTTCTTGATTCTTCATCAAGTTCCAGTTGGTGACAGCTGCTGTTGAGATCCAGCTTAGAGAAGACTGTTGCTTGATCGAGTTTCATCAGAATATCGTCAGTTGTTGGCTTGATGTGTCTTGTGCGCTTTATTGCCTGATTTGGAAGACAAATTTGTCTTGTGACTCATTTGTCCACGTTTCTCTTGGCGGTTCGCTTTTTCTTGTGACTTGTTTGTCCATGTTTCTCTTGGCAGTTCGCTAACATTTATTTAAGATTTGTTTAGATTTCCGCCTGCAGTCATCTCACTTTGCAACTAGATTTGGTTTCTTGGGTTTTGGAGCTACTACTGTTGGTGATACCCATGGAGTTGGCCCATCAGCTTTCTCAGTGATATCCATTTTTCAAGTCGTTCAAGTTCTGCTTCAGCGTTCTTTCTCATATGGTAAGGAATGCAACGGTGAGGCTGTACAGTTGGCTGGACATCTGGATCAGCATATAGTTTCACCTTAACATCTTTAAGTTTTCCCAATCTGTTGAAGAGTTCTGGTGACTCCTCACACAGTTTGTCAGCAACGGTGCATGATGAAGGTGTTGATGCCATGAAAGCAAAGTTGATCAGCTGTAATTTTTGGGCAGTATCAGCACAGAGTAAATTTTCACTTTTTGCACGTGGTCCAGACTGAATGACATAGACAAGTGTGGATACATTGTTATCTTTGTAAGAAATATGTGCCTGAAAACTGTCCTAGCACAATGAGTGGGTTGTGAGAGCCATATGCAAAAATCTTTGTTGATGTAGGCTTTAGATCATGGCATGAAGACAGGTTGTTCAATGTCATTTCATCAATGACATTGGTAGAAGTGCTGGTATCAAGATAAAAAGGAATGGACTTGCCCGATATCTTGAGGTTGACCTTGGGTGTAGATGATGAATCTGCACTAACACCAAACACATCTTCTTCTGAAGAAGCTGACTCTGGTTCAGTGTTCTCTTGAATGTTTACAACATGCACATTTGCTGCTTGCTTGGGTCTGGAACGACACACTTTTGCAAAATGTCCTGGCTTTGAGGACAAACGACACTGTTTGTCTCTGGCTGGGCAGTTGTCTCGAGGATGTTGATTACAACCACACCATCCACAAGGCTTGTTGCTTGATTGATGTGATCTCTGGTTTTGCTGACGTGGACCTTGTTGTACACCACTTTTAATTTGATTTCTTTATGGCAGGTTCCATTTTCTGCGAACAAAATTCACACTGGCTGCATCACTGGGATTTGCTTCCATCTGTTGCTTAAAGATAAGAAAGTTCAAGGGATCTTGCAAGTTTCAATAAAGTGATTAAAGTCATTTCCTCACGAAGACCATGTCTCCTGAGGCGATATTACAGACAACCTTGAAGAATCTGACTTTTGATCTCTATCAGAATCTTGAAATTCACAATGGGCTGCTAAATATGCAGACGAGTACAGAACGTGTTGATGTTCTCACTCGGTTCTTGTTTTGCTTGATGAAACTGGAAAGTTTCAAAGTACGTAATGTTCTCATCCTCAGCTGATGCATTTATACCACAGTGTTCAAGTACTTCAACTGTTCGGATGATCCTTGGAGTCTTTTAGTCAGGGTATGACAACAACAACAACAACAACAACAAAGTCAACATATTTTCTGTGGCTCAGAATGATCTGACAGTGCTTTGGTGAGAGTTTTGTAGCTATCTGCATTGTCTTGGCCTATCTGGTCTTCACTAAACGTTGTATAGATGTCATACACTTCTTCTCCAGCTGAGTGAAGCAGTAAAGCTTGCTTTCGTCCATGGTCGGTAATGTTCATCGCTTTCAGCATCAGTTCGAACCGCGCTAACCATTTTTTCCATCTTGTGCCGACCCTGTCAGCATGAACAGAGAATTTCTCGAAGGTAGAGAGTGCAGTTGCCATAACTCGTCGCCAGTGTAATAATGAAGATCACTTGAAAACAAGAAATCATAGCAAAGCAGAAGAACCTTTACTCAGCATCTGTTTTTCAACAACGGTTACCTACGACGCAACTTCCTAAGCAAATTGCTGCGTAACTTCCCGTATCCATAGATACGTATTAAACACGTACAACACTACAGTGGTGACTTGGAGACAAACTCTGGCCCCAACCCTGACAGACAGGTACACTGACACTCGGAAGAACAATTATGGCGACAAATACTGTGACAGCACAGACTTATTCAGACCATACAGCAGCAGTTTCAGAACAAACAAAATTAATCAGGAATGATCTTGGTGAAATTAAACATGAATTTAGTCAAGTGAAACAGCAGCATGAGGAGATCAGCAGAAGATGTGACAGACTTGAAGTTGACCACAGACACTTGACAGAGACAGTGACCAACATGACAACAGACATACAACTCTTGTTTGCTGAGTCAGATGACAGAAAAGAAGAGGAGCACCGGTTGACTAAAACACTTGAGGAAATCAAGGAAGAGGTTGAGAAATTAAAAATAGACACGGACAGACTAGAGGACTTCTCTTGCAGAGATAATCTGTGTTTCTTTGGGATTCCCCAGAAGCAGGCAAGTGAGACATTTGACACATGTGCCAGTGCAGTGGTTGAGGTTCTTGATAGTATAGATGATCATAGGCATTTGACAGATGATGATATTGAACGAGCTTACTGAATAGGCTATGTACATGAAGGTCAAACCAGGCCCATGATTGTGAAATTTAAAAGATGGAGGGAGAAAATCTCTCTCATGACGAACAGGAACACCAGGCAACAACTGCAGGAAAAGGGGGCTAGAGTGGCTAATGATCTCATTAAAAGGCAGGCCCAAACAGTTGCACAAGCTAGAAGGGAGGGAAAAAGAGCATTCTTTAAGAAAATTAAGTTGGTCATTGGTTCTCAGTTGCCAGAACCTCGAACATATGCAGAGGTGGTAGGAAGCAGGGAGGACTGCAGTGCTGTGATAGGTATGAAAATGAAGGCTGACAAGACACATGTTCAGAACATTACTGTTGTGAATGAGGAAGGTGCATCAGTCTCAAACAATCGATGTGTTGAAACTAGTCACCATGACGACACCCTGAATCAAGGCAAGAAGCACGTTGGCAATGGTGGTTCTTTCCTTTCTCCTGTTCATGGCATTTGGCCCACCCAGAGTCAACAGCAGCCTGACAGTGGTGACGGGAGTGGAGGACACGTCTCTCGCAGCTACACAGGGAGCAGGCGGCACGGGTCAGAGACAACTAGTGGGGATTCCCTGAGTTGTGTCACTGGAGGATTCCGTGGCACTGACGCGCAAGCATCACGTGGAGGGCACATGTCAGGCAGGCAGGCATGCTTGCAAATGTACATGGGTAATCGGCCAAACAGGTCTGCAGCTCTGGGTTGTGGCAGGGGGACAGGCAATGGAGTGAATGACAGAAGCCTGCGCTTGGGGGCCGTGAGAAAACCGTAGGACAGCCCCAAACATTCAACTCGGTGCAAGTTTTTAAATTATGATATTAAAAACTTGTATAGCAAATTGCATGCCTTTCTTTTCTGAATTATGTAAATGAATTTGACTTTGTTATCCTCACTGAAGCCTTCCTTGATTTGCTGTTTGATTATGGTAATGAATTTTTTGATTACTTAAAAGTTTCATGTACCAGCCAAAAAAATCTCTTTTAAGGGCAGGAATTCAGGAGGTGTGTTGTTAATAAGAAAGACTTTACAGAAAAGTGTGAAAAAAATAAAACTTGACTGTGACAACGTTGTTGCTGTAAAAATAGATAAGGATGTTTTTGGCATTGGCAAAGATGTTATATTAGTTGCTTGCTATGTTGTCCCGGAAGGAGGCCCTATACACAATGATAAATTGATTAAACATGATTTTCTGCAATTGGAAGAAGTACTACTGCAGCATTTTAAAAAAGACATGGATGAACTTTATTTTATGGTTGTAGCGGATTTAAATGCTAGAACAGGACACAAATAAGTTGTAAATGAAACGATGACAAACTATGCTAGCAGTATAGAGGATGTTGATATAGAAAACGAAAGTTGTGTACGTTGTTCTAAAGATTCAACTATTAATAATTTTGGCAAAACGTTGTTGAATTTTCATTTCATGTTCGATTTGAGTATTTTGAATGTTTTTTTTTATGGTGATATTTAGGGTGAGTATACTTTTGTGTCTTCCAGTGGTTGCAGTGTAAGTGATTATTTTCTGGTCCACAGTGATTTGTTACCATACTTTGATTTGTGAGTTGGTGACTGTATTTACTCATGGCACTTGCCAGTTGAGGTAATCTGGAGAGGTAACTGCTGTAATTCAGAGGATAAGCATTTATGACTGCAAGATGAAGAAAAAATTGTATTTGGTCAGATGAAAATGTAAATTTGTACAAAAATGAGCATTTTAAGTAAAGTCTGCAGTTACTTAACAAAAGGTTAACAAAATGGGCTGAAAATAAAGAAAAGATAGTTGAGAAACAAGCAGGTTTTAGAACCAATTACAGCACCATAGACCATATATTTACTCTGAGCTCACTGGTACAGAAATATTTACTCTGTAATACGAAGCTTTATGTCACATTTGTAGACTTCATGAAAGCATTGATTCAGTGAATTGCAATGTATTGTGAAATACACTTCGGAAAAGTGGTGTGAATGGTAAATTGTATATAGCCATTAGAAGTGTCTACAACTCGGTGCTTGCATGTGTAAGTGTGAAGATTGAGTATTCAGATTATTTCGATTGTCCAAATGGAGTAAAACAAGGTAGATTTACAAAACCACTTAAATGTCTTAAAAGAAGAAGCAGATCGCTTCTGTTTAACAGTTGACTTAGATAAGACAAACATTGTAGTCTTCAGACACCTATGTGTGTGGGAAGAATCTTTTTTAAGGAAGGGTAAAAAATGCGTCATTGAAATTCAGAGATCCTTAAGAAAGCTGAACTATACTGATTGTGGTATATTTTGGAAAATGTTTGATGCACAGATAGAACCGTTACTTACCTATGGAACTGAAGTTTGGGGGTTAAAGAAAATCCACAGATGGAAAAAGTACTCAAGTATGCTATGAAGCATTTTCTTCAGGTGCCAATTCATTCATCCAACACTCTTTTATACGGAAAGATGGGCAGGTACCCTCTTTACATAAGGTCTTTTGTGAAATGTGTTAGGTATTGGTTGAAAATATTGAAGCGACAAGCTTATGACATGATGCTGTTATAAATGGAACGAGGCAAAGATAATTGGTCTAATAATATAAAGAAAGTGCTATCAGAACAGGGTTTTGGAATAGTGTGGATGACCCAAGGAGTGGGAAACGAACAGCTGTTCATTACATAATTTAAAGATACTTATTTGTTCTTTGCATTCGAATTGTTGGTTTTTCTCTTTCAAGAATATATTCCATGCAAAAGTTTCTTACTGTTATTACAGATAAATGGCATAGAATTCATTAGCAAGATTTAGGTTACGAACTTTAGGTTTCAATGCAAACAAAAGATGATTTGAGTGAGGAACATTCACAGAATCGCCATGCCCTTTATATGGATTCACAACTGGCAACAAAAAGCTTTTTTTTATTTCAATGAACTGCATACAGTGAAGTGTTTGTGAAATGTTCATTTTCCACTTTGGATGCTTCTGAAAGGCAAAAGGTTGCTTCTTTGTTATCACCTGATGATGATCGTATAATCAAATCAGTTTCTAAATTCATTGCAGAAGCAATGAAAACAGACAGAAGCAATTATGATAGTACTGTATTGAAAAAAGTACCTAATCCGGGAAAATACAAATTAAAACAGGTGGAGTTCAGTAATATAGTCATCGCCTGAGTGAGTGGTCGATTTAATCTATAATATTACATTTTCCTTTTTGTATCTGTTCTTGTTGTTGTAATAATAAAGGAGTACTGCTTGTGTCTGTGAGGATTCCAAAGATTCTATTTTACTTTTTCTACATGTTTTGCTTGTTTTGATTTGATTGATCATTGAGAATAACTTTGTAATATTGTTTGTAATGAAAGGAGGAGGAATGTGTTATTACCCTGTTACCCCCCTTGTCATAAAGCCTTTTGGTACTGACAATTATAATATCAAAGTGTCAGAAATTGTCTCTTTCTGTCGTTATCTGTCTTTCTCTGTCTCTGTACTATAACTTTGTGTGTGACTGTGTAATTGCTCTGTACTCTCGCTCTCAGTGTCTCTCTCTGTCTGTCTGTCTGTCTGTCTCTGTCTTGCTCTTTTTCTCTGTCTCTCTTTCTGTGTCTCTCTGGCCATCATTATAACAGATGTCAGTGTGATGTGTGGGCTGCTCTCAGCAGGGAGTGATATTTATCCTTCCCCTTTTCTGAACCACTCCCCCCCTTCTTCCCTCTCCTCATCCCACCCCACCCTGTCCTTGTTTTACTGGGGTGGGTTGGTCTAAGTGGTGAGGCGGGAGACAGAAGGGATGGGAAGTGAATAAATTCTACTTATAACAAAGTTTGCTTGTCAAAAGTGTGTGAGTGGCCTGCAACTCAAATGGTTAGAGACTTCATCTATATAGCTGATTTTTATGGCTTGAAAACCTGTTCTGCCTTGACACTGAAAGTATGACAATTCACTGCTTCTTCGACGTTGGGCGATAAAACTGGAACTTTCAGCCCTTCAACAGACTGTGTGGCTTTGCATGTGCCTTTGTTGTTGTTGCTTTCTTTCTTTTACTTAAGAATGCCATTATAAGATGGAGATGAGAAAGGAATGTGTTATTCTTAGACAGTGTCGGCATTATTTGTCAGGCTGCAGATGTTCAGATAGATTGTGTTGGTCCATCATCCACCAGCTGTCTGTAAATTCCTTTATGACACACGTGCATGCACTGTGTGTGTGTGTGTGTGTTTGTGTTTGTGTGTGTGTGTGTGTGTGTGTGTTAAAACAGGAGGGGTGCATAGTGAAGACGCTGACAGGACATACCAGCCTGGTGCAGTCCATTTCGTTTTCTCCTGACCGACAGTTCATTGTGAGTTCTTGGATAACTGTAGCAACAAAAATAATGAGAACACCAGTTATGGTGAGTATGACAAAGATGATAGAATGATGATGAGAACATGGCTGGGTTTTTTTAAAAGTAGAAATTCTTAATTCAGTGTCATGTGACACACATTCATACAGACAACAACAGTCAGCAACAACAACAGCAACAACAACCAAACCCTACTCAATCTTTCAACATGTCTTCACACGCAGGAAGCCTCTTCACACCCAACTTGTGCTCAGAAGTACACAGGAATATCTGCGGCCGATATATTTCATTAGCTCCATTTATGTTGATCCTTACACCTCACCACAGCCATACAAGTATCAACTCCCACTGACTCATTCCTCGCCACTCATACCCATGGAATAATGAGTTATAATAATAATAATAATATGATGATGATGATGATAGTAATGATATGAGTAGAATAGTGATAAAAAATGATAAGCAAATCATGTGTACTTGAGCCAGTCAATTCTGCATTTTTCCCATGTCTTTTTTTTTTCCTTTCTTTTTCTTTTCATTTTTTTCCTTGTTTCTTTCTTTTTTTGTGTGCATAAAGCAACTTGTAAGTGATAGACTGAAGGGACAGTGTGCCCATTCTGAGCTTAGGAATGTAGGTTCATTTTGCGAGCAAATTTCACCAGATGCTTCAAACTGTACAGGTAAGAATTGAAGGAAAAAAGAAGAAAGGCTGATTGTCAAATGCGTCATGTGCCCAGTTATCTAAAAGCCCACAGGTATCTTAAATGTTGAATGATAAGCTCAGCCATTTTGCTAGATACAAACAGAAAATGATTTAAGAGGATGTCAATTGTACATTTATGTTTATTGTGCACGCTTATTATTTCCACATATTAATGACATGCAGACATATAATAGAGATTCAGTGACCCCTTCCCTATCCCCTACCCGCGCCCCATCCTCACTGCATGGCACACATACATACCTGCTACTAATCCTGTCTTCCAAGAACCAAACCAAAATAAACTAGAAGGGTACTTGAGAGAGCACAGAACTCTGCCAAAGTCAAATTGAAACTGGATCAGCCCTTCGATCATAATCAGTGGAAATGATTGTGGGTACAGATTGAAAGAATTACTCCGTATTTACTTTTTTTTTTAAATACAGAATATGAAAAGTATGAAATATCAGTTCTCATATTGACCTGTCTGAATGAATGCCTTATTCCTACTCAGTGTGGAACATCACCATATTATCAGGATCCCCATAAGATGATTTGGGTGAGCAAGGGAGCTAACCACGCCTCCTGTGCTAGCTAGATCTACTGAGTGATTGCCCCTTTATGTAGTCAGGTTATATCGGAGAGCGTAAAGCCCAGTATCAGCATGCAGAGGCTGTCACAAAATATGGAAAGTAAATATTTATATTACTACAGCTTATGTTCAATGGAAAAGTTGTCATAATCTTGCTGAATGGGCCCAAGATCCATGCTTGATCTGGATCTGCACAATAGAATGGTACCAGAATGTAATGTGACTGTCCTTGTGCGCCATTTCAGCTGTGCACCCAGTTTGGTTGAGAGAATGTCTAAATGTAGGTTCTAGATCACCATCTCATTTTGCCCGCAAACCCCACTTTTCACATGATTAAACCCCGTCTTAAAATCCAAAAACAGCTAAAACCTACAAAAATCAAAAAAATTTAATGCAGTGAAAAGTGGGGTTTGCGGGCAAAATGAGATGGTGATCGCAACCCACATATTTAGACATTCTCTCTGATTAAGTCGTCTAGACTTAATCACCCTTCAAGTATAATTATTTAAGTAATTAACGACCCCGAGAACTGGATCTTCTAACAACACTAATCCCTCAATCATCTACCTCAAGCACTACTAATAAATTAGAGCAAACAATAGGGTTTCCATTTTAATTCGTTATATCTACGCACAATGAATTTATCTGCCCACGTACTAATTCTTTAAACTGAGTGTCACTAAATGTATATGCCTGATAATCGCAATAACCCGCCTTAGTTGCTGGTAGCGCCCTTAGAATTGTAGATGGATTTCCATTATACAAATTAGTATCTGTTTTTAATTCGTGTAGATTAACAAACAGCATTGGATTAATCAGAAAATCGGATGGTCTACTGCCTACATATTCATAAAGACCGCTGTCTATATACGCGTGTGTATTAATACGATAGGTTTTACCACTATCATAAAAGCCTAAAATTCGAGCAAGGCCCTTGGGAAAAACGTACTCCCTTTTGTCTTTATGTTTTGGTAAAAATATAGTAATTATAAGATTTGCCTCATTAATTTCTAACCACATGTCAAATTTATTAAATGCTTCTTTTAACCCGAAGAGTGCCTATAAGCCGTCAGCTGACGCCGAAGTAAAAATGCTTTCCCAGTGCCTATGGGCCGTCCACTGACGTCATGCATTTTTCTTGAATTTTCATTCGTTACTATTTCTATTAACGGACTTAAATAGAGTGTGCGTAGTAAGCCTTATATGTCTGTAGTATTAAAATGATATGCAAATGACCACACGTGAGGGGAAAGCCCATTTATTCTCATCACTGACTGGATGACCAGCCAGCACTTCGTCTCGCTTGCAAAGATGGCGGCGCAACCTTCGACAAGCGTAGCGACCAAATCAACGTATTTACACAGCTGAGCAGGCTCTGCTAATCATTTTTGACAAAGACAATAATCTTTTATTCAACAACTTACTCGAGCATGAAGGTGAGATGATGATTGTGATGGAATTGCTGACCGTATTCGTCAGTTATTGAGTCGGGCTGTGTGACCTCAGTGTGTGTTCAGCTGACTGGTTTGCCAGCGTTGAACGAGCTCGCCTTGTGTGTACTCTGCACTGCGTGCCAGTGGCCAGTGATGTGATAGTCAGCACGAGAGGGGAGCGTGGCCTGCTCGCGGCGTGACACGGGGCAGAGGAGAAGAGGAGGAGTGAAGAGAGGTTGAAGTCCAGCAAGGGGGCGTGGTGGGGGGAGGGGGGCGTGGTCGTGGACTGACCTGTCTGCATAGAGTGTGAGCGTCTTGATAGACTTCTAAACTGTTTTACTTTCATTTACATGTGTAGTGTGATAATACAAACTTTATTTTCAACTTTTTTGCTTTGTGTTCTTTTTTGGATGTGAAGCTGTAGTGGTAAATACATATGTTTTTGATCGTGCAAAAAAATCTATCCAAATCTAAATGCCTAAATATTTTTTTATTATCAGAATTAAAACAAAAGAAGCCCAGATTCAAAATCTTCATTCAATTTCCTTCAAAAATCATATATATTTCATTGTTATATCTTTTGTAGTTTCTGAGCTAGAATTTTTTGTTAATTATTACCCCCAGATCATTAGATTTCCCTGGCACTGGGAAAGCCTTTGTTTGTAACATTTTCAAGCAGTGAACGGGTTAAAGAACAAAAGCTGTAGTAACCATCAGGTATTTTTAAACGTTTTAAGCGATTGCCCCCCTCATCATAAATATCTATCCAATTATTTTGGGCTTTTTCAGATATGTTAAACCACCTTATTTTAAACCTAAGTTCTCTAAGAGCAACCCTACACTTCCCGCCTTTATTGTCAACTGAATACTTTAAAAACACGCGCTGGTTTTGCTTGGTTATATAAAGGAACCTCCTTTTTAAATCCTTTTTAAAAAAGCTATTTAAAATGGAGCCTTTTAAATATAATGAAAGTGCCACTTACGATGTAGGAGGGGTTTATGAGCCCAAATCTTTGGACTTCAGTGTCCTAACCATCGCAGTAGATGAATCATATGACTTCCGAGTCAGACTTGTAAACCCACTAACTAGATATTTAAATCCTCCAATAAAGAGTGATAGTGTGCCATCAGCATGGTCAACTCACCCCATGGCTTTTTACCGGAATCAGTTAAATTTTGCAGTTTACTGCTCAACCACCGGCTGCGGTGTTTCATATGCAAACCATTTAAACCACCCCAATCGCTTAGTAAGGTCAGTATATAACTTTCATGTTTATTACCAGTATAGACGCATACTAACTGAACTACAGGTGCGCCTCCCCAACGACAACGCGTTTAATCCATTTCTCAGCCCAATGGACAATAATGCATATGAAAGAATCTGCAACGAATTTAACATTAAACCTTCAGCTGACTTTAGACAAAAGTTAGACCGCAATCACGGGTTAGGCACATTGTATTTGTGGGGTCAAGGTTGAGAATATGATTTTGACTACTGGCCTGGCCACACCTCTTTTCAACCAAACAAACAAGTTAGATTGGGATCAGTAGAACAAAAACATCCTAATGCTTGGGCAACATTTATCTTAGATGAAAGTAAAGGCCTAACAATGCCAGGAGTGCAAAGACTCAATGACTCCATACAGACGTACGTTTGGTGTTTATTAGGAGCGCAAGCACAGACCAAATCTAGCATAGTGGATCAATCTACAGGCTTTGACGCCAGAAAACAATTTCTAGCCAATTTAGAAGATGCTATTAACTCTGCTGTTGATTTGCCTTCCAGCATACAAAGGTACCAAAACGTTCTTTCACATGCTAGGTCAAAGGTTGACTTTGTTGTGGGCCATGGATTATACATGCTGCCTTCTGACCTTAGACTACAGATTGGCATGATACAGAATTATAATAATGAAATCCTCATAGCCGGAGACGACCAAAACTTGGGACATAATCAAGGTTTAAACACAAGGCCCGCACCAGCCATTTAAAAAAAAGCATCTAGCCCTGAACAACCAGAAAGCGACCCACCACCGGCTATAAGCACCCCACAGCCAGAAAGCAGTCCACAGCCTGTTAATATACTTCACCCCGACAGGCACACTAGCGAAAAGACAGCCCTTGTTGTGTTTTTAACTTTTACTGGACTGGCTATACTTTATTTCACTAAAAATTAAACCAGCAGCCAGCACCCCCAAAGTCCACAGATTGTCAGCCATATAACCAGCCACTTTGCCTATAGTAGACAGAATCCAACTAACAACACTGCCTATTATGCCAGGCAGAGCATCAAGCGCTTTGGCAGCCAACTTCTTTTATAAGTTTGCTAGATGGTGTAATTGTTTTCTAATCCAACTTTTACCAGGCTGAGGCGTTGGAGGCGCTACTGGCCCTGTTGGCGCACCGCCAGTTAATGCATAAACCAGTGTAGAGATAGCAAACCCAATGGCTGTCATTATACTAACTATTGTAATCCCCTGTTCTCTGAACAGAGTCCTTATTCTTTCTGCTAGCGTAGTATTTTCATAAAGTATTCTGTTTATAGTTTCTCTGATTCTGCTTGTTTGTAATGCTAGCTGTGCTCTGTTAGTAGACAACACTTCTAACCTGGCCGCCCTTTCTAGCATTAAATCCTGTATTTTCTGCTGTATTCTAGCCTTTTCTTCTCGCCCTAAATTGTTATCATCTGCATTAGCCAGTTTATTTTTTTCTTCTTCTATCTCTTTATCCAACTCACCAAGTTTTGCCAAATTGTTTGTTAGTTCACCCCTTATAGTCTTTAGAGCAGTATTAAGACCCATGATATCACGCATAGGCAATGGAGAATCGTCAGTTGTTTTTAATTGTGTCTCCTCATTAAAACTCGTTTCAATTTCTGCTATTAGTTCATCTGCTGTTCGATTTAATTCTTGAAGAGGTATGTTTTGCATTTCAGATTGTGTTGGCAACCCTTGCTCCAAGTTCTGTAAAAGACTAACAGCCTCAGGCCCTAGATTTGAAATATTTAATTGGCTTTGGTCGGCAACAGGGAGCCTCTTAATAATTGTGCTTAGTTTTAAAAACTTGTTTGGGTCTCGCACTGTAGTAACTTTTACAAAATCTCCTGCACTAGTTCTTATATACAGATGGTTACTTTTATCCATCTTAAAATCAAAAGGACTGTGGACTTCTGGTGGTTCTCGTCCTATGCTTATATAGAATGAGTTAATTTTATTTGTTAATAGTTCTGCACGAGCTGCACTAACTGAAGGGGGTTCTACTCCTCCTTCTAATGAAGGGATTGAAGAACCTGCTCCTTCAAGTTCTTCTTGCAATGAAGGACTCGGCTTTTCATCATCTTCTTCTTCAATAGGATCAATCGCGTCAAAATCTTCATCAGCCATATTTATATATATATTCTTTTTTACTTTATAAAAAAAGAACTCATACGGCTGCGACCTTGATCCATACAGAAAAGCGAAGGAGCCCCATGGCATAAAAGGCATAAGACAGACTGTGCGTGTTGTAAATAATCCATCAACAATTGAGCCCAATGAAATATTAACAGTAAGATTTAGTGACCTTGGGCCTGACGATGTTATAATGCCAGGCACTGCCAAGCTATCATTCAAAATAGATATTGATTCAGTGGATCCTAATGCTACTGTCGTTGCTAACCTGGGCAGGGCCATCATTAAAAATATGGTAATCAAACTGGAAGGTAGAGAAGTCTTCTCACTGAGTAGCGCAGACATTTTTAATCTCTATTCTGATCTGTGGCTGCCTAGAACAGAAAGAAAAGACAAAATCTTTCAAGGAATCCAGAGCCCAAACGGTCTTAAGCACAGGCTTAATGCTGCGGATGCAAAGGAAGACGAGGGAGACCAGGCAGTAGCACGAGCATTTAAGAACAGATTTTGCATCCCTCTAGATTTTGAACTGTTGAAAACCCATCAGCCATATTACCAAGGCGCACTAAGGGATAGACTTACTTATGAACTGACATTCAGTGACAGTGGGTCTGTTATTTTATCAGATGATCCTCAAGCCAAATACACTGTCAGTAACATCTCTCTTGATTTTGATGTTGTTACTAACCCTGAACAGGCTAGAACAATCTTAAACCAGTATAAAAGTAAGACAGTTGTTTACTTTGAAAGAGTTTTACACCACAGTCCAGCGATTAAAAACAAGCAAGACGCTGTCTGGGAAATAGCTTTAAGCTATTCTTTAAAGTCCCTAAAGGGAGTTCTCTTGCTATTTACTAACCCCCCAGCTCCTTTTCAGAGAGAATCTGAAGTGTTTTACAACCCAAAAATTGAGCAGTTGTCTTGCACAGTAGATGGCAAGCCTTTTCAGCTGTATTCAGCTGGACTTTTACCTGACCAACACTTTGATGAAATAAGAAAATTGTTTGCTGGAGGCAGACAGACAAGCCCCACAGCCGATCATGTGTGTAAAAAACTTCACCTTCACGATGTAAGACTCGAAGATTATCTAACAGACAAATATGGATTATGGCTGGATTTTAGATCCACGTATGACAACAGACTGCACGGGAGTGGAAGAAGGGTAGGGTCAGATGGCATAAGCATACAGATTAATCAGGAAAAGGAGGAGAATGGTCAGATACAAATGCACGCTTTTGTGGTTTATGACGCTCAGTTAAACATTGAAGAAAATTGAAAGAAATAGCTTATTAAAACAGATGGATAGTTTGAACTTTTTGCCTAAAGACCCGCACTGTTCGCTTATTTGTGGGATTACTGGGTGTGGGAAAACTGTCTTCGTGCTTGATTTGTTACAAACAATCTACAGGTTTCATTACGAGTACATTGTTATATTCTGCACAACCATTAAACACAACAAGTCTTACAAAGAAAGGCAGTTTGTTTGGACAGACAAGAATATATTTTTAGTTGATCCTACTGACAAGCTAAGCGACTGTTTAGAACATTACTATAGGCTATTTGAGGGAACTGAAACACTGTTTATTATTGATGACTGTTCAGCCGAACAAGACATTGTTAAAAAAAGAAAGACTTTGTCTAAGCTAGCCTTTAGCGGAAGACACGCATTAGTTTCTGTTTGGCTCTTAACTCAAAAATACAATGCTGTCTTAAAAGACTTTAGATCACAGTTAAAATCGGTTGTATTATTCTATACTAAGGACAGGGATAGTTTTGAAGAGTGTTTAAGTGAAAACTATATAATCAGGGACAGGGATGAACTAAAAAAAATAAAAGAGCAGTTAGAAAAATCTAAGCACGCTAAACTATGCTTACGGACCGACCCACCAGTTCAGTATGTCTGTTTATAACAAATTGTTTATTATAGATTGTTTATTACTATAGATTGTTTACTATAGATTGTTTATAACAAATTGTTTATTACTATAGATTGCTTACTATAATTTTTATATTAAAAAGAATGTCTCGAGGACCCGAATCAAAAGTACAGCTAGCTCCTAAATGCGTTTCAGTAGAGCTAAAAGATCTAGCAGACACAACTGAGTTTGATCTAATAGGAGTGGCAGGAAATGTTTATGGATTTGAGTACACCGACGATGGCGTTTACAAACGAACAGAAATTGAAGACAAAAAACGACAGCAATATCCTACCCTGGAAGAGATAAGAAATCTAAGGGCAAACGATTTTGGCAAACACGAATACAAACTTCATAAACGAGAGAATGCCTGGGCGTTGCTTCCTAAAATTAACTGGGATTTAGAGTTTGAACTACGAAGCCCCAATGTATACTTTGATAAGAAATACAATTTTAGAAAAGCTTTGAATGCAGGACACCTTCTTGTTAGCCTAGTCCCAGGAACACAACAGAAAAAGCAGATTGAAATAACTAAGCAGGGCCCTGAATATATGCTGCAGAGAAAGAAGTCCTTAGCTGAAGTGGGGGATGACACCGTTGGCTTAGAATTTAACCCAAAACTAGAACCACTGCCTAGAAAAATGACGATGCTTTTTCACTTATTTATTACTCCAAGGGAGTCTGATCCTAGTTTGCCAGAACATATGTTAATCAGAGGCGTACAAATAAAGTATGAAAACTTGAACGGACCTCTCAGGCTTGTTATTGCTATTACTAAAAATGGGATCAAATAAACACTTTTGTATCTTCCAACAAAGTTACTGTGATGGTTGACAATGCTAAACTAACAGTACTTGATTTTATTTTTATTAAGTATGTTGATTTTATTGGGTTTTACTCTGTTGATGAAGTGCTGCCAGAAGGGTTAATAAGAAGATATGTACAAGATTAAACAAAAATAATTTTGTTTAAAATGGAAGACGGTCAGCAGTTTAGATTAAAGCGCATGACTGAGCTTGAAGAAGAAATAGAAAGTGACTTGAACAAGTATAGGGTTACTAGAAAGAAGTATGCTAAAGCTTTAAATGTCCTTTCTTATATAATCACCGGCTCATCAGTTGTAGCCAGCTTAAGCACTGGGTCTAGTGTCGCTCTTTTAACTACTGGAGTTGGGACGCCGATGTCCATAGCTTTTGGGAGTGTTGGTTTGGGTTTAGGTGCCATGTCCACGATTATAAGTGCTGTTTTAAAAAAGATTACGCCCAAATTACAAAAGCACACTGCCATTGTAGCCCTAGCAACAGCAAAACTTCATTCATTAAGGTTGATTATAAGCAATACATTACTGGATGGAAAAGTAACAGACGAAGAATTTAAATGAGCCATGGCTGACGGTGATGATTACAGACGACAAAAAATTGACCTCCAAAAAAAATGGAGAAAGACTTTTACTTCACAACAGGTAGACACTGAAGCAATCAGAAAGAACATTGCAAAGCAGAACCTTGCAAACGATCAACTAACCCCACTTTAGGTGAATCCCTTAACAAGCATGTAGACCTGATTCTGTTTACAGATGGTTCCAAGAGCCATTATGTATTAATCAGATCAATTAGCAGGCTTATGACCTATACTACAAAGCACGAATCTAAACAAGAGCTTTGTAGAAGGTGTTTGGTTAGAATCCCCTCTCCAGAGGCAGCTGCTGAACATAAGAAACATTGTAAAAGTTTTGTAGACTGTAAAACCGAACTTCTTACGCCCCCACCAGGGTCTAAAGTTAGTTTTAAAAACATACACAAAATGCAGATGAGACCATGCATAGTTTATGCTGACTTTGAAGCGATTTTGCCGCAGTACTATGGCCCGCAAGAACGGGCACAACAAAAAACAGCTTTATTAACCCACCATCAGATTTGTTCTTATGCTTTTGTTGTTGTTAGGTCAGATGGCAGACACACACAACCAGAGATTTACAGAGGCCCCGACGCAGCTAATCGATTTTTACAACAGAAGAAACACCTTCGCAATCAATTCTCTATTCAGCTGAATCTCTCAGACATTAAGATGACTCCTGAAGATCAAAGGCGCTATGAATCATCTACACACTGTTGGATATGCAAATGCAAGTTATTAGGTGACACTGTAAGAGACCACGATCACATTACTGGCAAATTCAGAGGGGCAGCACACAACAGTTGTAATCTTCAGCTTAAGGTTGACCCCAAAAAATGGAAATTGCCAATCTTCTTTCATAACTTACGAGGCTATGATTCTCACTTTATCATGCAAGCAATAACTTCTGAATGTAAGAGGGTTAGCTGTATTGCACAGTCATCAGAAAAGTACATGACCTTTACTGTAGACTGTTTATCCTTCTATGACTCTGCCCAACATCTGATGGGGAGCTTAAGCAAACTAGCAGAATCTCTACAAGACTGTCCAATAACTAAAAAATATTTTGACCCGGCTTTAGTACGTAAAGGCGTTTACCCTTATGAATACATGGACTCGTGGGACAAGTTTGATGAGCCAGCGCTGCCAGCAAAAGAAGACTTTTACAGCCGTCTTACAGGCAGAAGCATAACTGACTCTGACTATGAATAAGCACAGAAAGCCTGGACAGAATTACACTGTCGAACAATGGGTGATTATCATGATCAATACTTGATGGCCGACGTGTGTTTATTGGCAGACGTCTTTCAAAATTACAGATCTACATGCATGAAACATTACGGCCTAGATTCATCACATTACATTTCTGCCCCTGGCCTTTCTTGGGACGCATTCTTAAAGTCTACAAACATTGTGATTGACTTAATATCTGATCTGGATACACTCCAGATGATTGAAGACGGTCTAAGGGGAGGCATTAGCATGGCCTCACATCCTTACTGCAAAGCCAACAAGTACTTAAATGACTATGACTCAACTAAACCATCCAACTATCTAATGTACTTAGACGCCAACAATCTGTATGGGTGGGCCATGAGTCAGACACTGCCATTAAAAAACTTTAAAATGTTTGTAGGACCTCATGACGTTAATAATATGTTAAGTTATCTACCGTGTCTTACGCCGGAGTATCCAATAGGACTAATCTTAGAAGTAGACTTAGAATATCCTACAGAATTACATGACCTCCATAATGATTATCCCCTAGCAGCAGAAAGATTAAAGATGAGTCCCACCGAACCGCCTAAACTCGTGCCCAATCTTCGCCACAAGACTAAGTACGTATGTCATTACAGACTGCTACAGTTTTACTTAAGACACAGACTAAAACTTACTGCCGTTCACAGAATAATAGAATTTGAACAAAAGCCCTTTATGAGGCCATACATCATGAAGAATACTCAGCTGAGGACTGCGGCTACTGACGCTTCAGAAAAAGACTTTTTTGAACTAATGAACAACAGTTGTTTTGGCAAAACCATAGAAAACCCACACAAGCATAAAGATGTAAGATTAGTTACAAAAGAAAAACAAGCAATTAAGCTGGTCTCTAAACCTAACTACCAAGACTTTAGAAGATTTAGGGACAGCCTGGTTGGCATTATGATGAAGAAACAGAATGTGAGCTTAGACAAGCCGGTGTTTATTGGGTTTACTGTGTTAGAGCTGTCAAAGCTGTTAATGCTTGAATTTCTGTATGACTACTTTAAACCGCTGTATCCAGAATCAAGAGTTCTTTACACAGACACTGACTCTTTTATTCTGGATGTTCCAACAGAAGACTTTTACAAAGACTTAGAAGCGGAGGTAGCCAAAGGAGCTGATGGATGGTACGACACATGTGACTACCCTAAAGACAGCCCTTTACATTCAATTGTAAACAAGAAAGTAATTGGAAAGTTTAAAGACGAACTTAATGGGACGGTTATACAAGAATATGTTGGTCTGCGGTCAAAGATGTATAGCGTTGCTAGCCAGACTTCTGTAATGAAGAAAGCTAAAGGCATAAGTAAAGAAGTTGTACAAAAAAATGTAAGTCACGACAACTACAAGCAGACTCTCTTTGAAAACAAAGTATTTCATCACACAAAGTTAATCTGCGCTTTACTCTTCATCAAGTAAACACAACTGCTGTTAATAAGAAATCACTAGTCTCTAACAATAACGAACGAACTTACGTTGATCCTGAGTTTTCATACGCTATAGGCCATTGGAGAACTGACTTAAGTTAAGAACTTTACTTGTACTTTACTTGTACTTTACTTGTACTTTACTTAAGAACTTAACTAGTACTTAACATGACTTGTACTTTACTTACACTTAACTTGTACTTTACTTACACTTAACTTGTTATAACTGACTTAACTTGTACTTAACCAGTACTTAACAACACATTAAAAAACTAATTCAGTAAAAATAATGGGTTTACAGCAGGAGGTTGTGTTTTTTTTTGCAGAAGCCGGTTCTTCTTCTTTTACTGTTGTTGGGATTTGTGTCTTTGTTGCTAAGTATGGTTTTAGACACTTGTATGCCAAAAACCCCCCACCAACAACATCACACCCCAGTACATAATAATACATCTTATAGTTTGATTGCGTTGTTGTTGGTGGCGGTGGCGGTGCTGGTGGCGATGTTGTATTACTATCTAATAATTTTTGTTTTGCTGCTTGGTTTGCTTTTTGCAGTCTGTTCCATTCAGCTAGTTTACGACCGGCCTCAACACGCCCAGGATTTTTAGACTTGGTAACACTACTCACTTGGGGGACACTCACTTGTGGGGCATTCACTTGTGGGACACTCACTTGAGCATTCTGCTCCTGTGGAGTCTTCTTCTCTTGATCGCTCATTTTTTAAAATAAAATTAATATAATCTTAAATGAATATTAGCGAACCGCCTAGAGAACGTGGACAAACGAGTCACAAGACGAAACACAACGCGTTTTGACCTCTTAGGTCTTCATCAGGTAACGAATAAAACAACGAAAATTCACTTAGCTTTGATCGCTTCAGATCACTTCGCAGGGTTCAGCGCAAGGAAGAAGGCGTTGAATCAAAACATGTTAAAACCGCCCAACATGGGAAAGATAGAAGATTCACCGAAACTTCTCAATACTTCTCAACGTCTGATGTAGACAATTGCTGAATCTGTTCAGTACTTAGTTCAACACCTAAAAAGCACATAGTCTTTCATATTATGATTATTTTATATGCTAGATTACCTGATTAAAAAGCACATAGTCTTTCATATTATGATTACTAATTTTAACCTAGCATATAAACTCATTTTAAAATTAATATGATTAACAGTAATTAATCCCATGATGAATGGGCATAATAACGTCCCAAATCTATAATACATGTCACATGCAAGAGGTTCTAGGGACTTGGTTAAAACCGGATCTTGTGTTAAGTCATATTTTAAATCTTCTTCTGAATCAGTCGGTGCTATCTTGCCTACTAACTTAGCATATAAACTAATCATTGTCTGTCCCACCGATCTAACCATTTTTGACCCCAGCTGTGCTTCGTACCTAGCGTAATACTTCTCAACGTCTGATGTAGACAATTGCTGAATCTGTTCAGTACTTAGTTCAACACCTAAATACTGTCTAGTTTTTCCACATGCAGCCAGAGAGTATAATCTTTCTTTACGACAGAGATCTGGGTCTGCTGGCTCCTCACACTTTAATAGCTCGTCGCAATCCATTTTTTAAACCCTTTTTAAAACAATAAAAATAATAAACCCTTTTTAAAACCATGAGTTTAACGTTGGTTAATTATGCAGTGCCCATTGTTGGTGTTATAGTTTATTCAACTCTTGCAAAAGGTTTGTTAAAACCGCCCAACATGGGAAAGATAGAAGATTCACCGAAACTAGTTGTAACCTTATTTTTAGCTCTAGCAACAAAAGATTACCTGATTAAAAAGCACATAGTCTTTCATATTATGATTATTTTAATTATTTTTTTTAGCTAATAAAAACATGAGCACTGCAAACATCATCAATACTATTTACCACTCTGCTGTAATCAGCGGCCTTAGTATAGGGTACAGCGTGTTAGCAAAAAACATGTTTAAAATGAGGCCAGCTGATCTAGGAAGGTTGGACATTGAGGATGTTGTTAAGGTTATAGTTGTAATAACTGCAGGGATTGCCTCAAAAGACTTTCTTGTTACACAGGGAATTATCCCAGAAAACATCAATGCATAGAAAGATTAATTCTAGAAAATATTCATTTATAAAAAAAGATTCGTTCATTTATAAAAAGATGTCCGGATTAGTTCTGATGGTGGGAGGAGCTATTGTTAATGCGTTGGCTTTCTCTGGCAGCAATTATATGTTTAGTAAATTACGGTCTGATGAAGAAAGAGAACGCCATAACAAGGCAATAGAAGAGTTAGCTAAGGCAAAAGACGCTTACGAGAAAAGGAGAATTGCTCACTTAGACTTTATTAATAAAAAGTTAAGAGAACAGGGACATGCAGAGCACACATTTACAGATGTTGATGACGCAATGAATGAATATTACTTAGTGACAGGAAAGAAGTTTCTAACGTCACCGCCAGAACTGTCTGACTTTTATGAACCATCTGAGGATCAGAAAATGGCAGAAATAGGCTTTATTATAGGTGCTATGGGAGCAATCTGTCTTCTTGCATATTTAATCTAAAAACATAGTTAAAATGTAATAAAAAACAGTCCCTTCTTATGGACAAAATATATTATTCTCCTAGAGGGTATTGGAAAGGAAAGACTGCTATTGATAAACTGAGTAAAGCTGCTAGGGTGTCTGAATCAGAAGCAAAAAACTGGCTTTCAAAACAAGCAATTTGGCAAATATATCTGCCTGCCCCAAAAAGAATAATAAGGCCTTGATTTGTTAACTCAGTTCCTAATGACACCCACCAGATGGACTTGTTGTATCTTCCACATGACGAAGTTAGAAGAAAAAAGTTTAAGTATGCTCTTACAGTTGTTGACATGGCTTCAAGATATAAAGACGCTGAGCCTTTAACGGATAAAAGCTCAACTGCTGTGGCTGTGGCTTTACAACAAATATACATGCGAGGCCCATTAAAGTATCCTAGGATGATTCAGGTTGATGATGGGAAAGAGTTTAAAGGAGCTGTAAACCAACTGTTTTTAAGACACCGGGCTACAGTTAAGAGAGGGATCCCAGGCAACCATCGCTCCCAGGCTCTAGTAGAAAACTTTAATAAGAATCTAGCTAAACGTCTGTTTACCTATCAATACCACAGAGACCTTGTGGACAAAACACGCAACACAGAATGGATTAGGAGATTGCCAGCAGTCTTACGCGCCATGAACAATGAAGAATTTAAAGCAACAGGTTTTAAACCAGTAAACGCGATCAAATTAAAAAAAATAAGTATTACTGAAGACATCCAAAGTAATCAAAAACTCTTGCCTTTTGGACTAAAAGTAAGATACTTGTATGCTCCTGGAGAGGCAGAGGGTGATGTTAGAATTAGAGCCACAGACCCTATATGGAGCGTAGACGTATATGAAGTTGAAAGAATTATGAAAACAGCCCCTCCCGTGTATTATTTAAGAGAAACTCTTTCTTCTAAAAAACCTGCCCCTAAAAGATCATTTGTTCGTGAAGAGTTGCAAGTTGTCCCACCAAACACAGTGCCTATAACTTAATCAGAGAGAATGTTTAAATATGTGGGTTGCGATCACCATCTCATTTTGCCCACAAACCCCACTTTTCACTGCATTAAATTTTTTTGATTTTTGTAGGTTTTAGCAGTTTTTGGATTTTAAGACGGTGTTTAATCATGTGAAAAGTGGGGTTTGCAGGCAAAATGAGATGGTGATCTAGAACCTACATTTAGACATTCTCTGGTTGAAAGTTGTGAGGCAGTTTTTGTGTAATCATGCCGACAAACAGACTGGTGTAAAACATAACACCCTTAGCGGAGGTACTAACAATAACATTTCATTTCATCATATCCCTGAAGATGGAAAAGTTCTGCCTTAAAGAGTGGGATTGAAAACACAAATGCACAAAAATCTGACTACTGTTAAACCTGGGTGTACTATTCAAGGAATGAAGAAAGAAAGACTATGACTTCAAAGCCTAAGGTGACTATGAGGATGTCTGTGACTCTAAGGAATGAAGAAAGAAAGAAAAGTAAGGAAGACTGTGGCTGTGTGCATAGTGGACCTGGACTCGGCCATGCTTTGCACAGCCATACACCTCCCGTCCAGGAGAAAAAACCCTGTTCCGGTTCATCTCTTTTCCTGCTTACTGGTGACGGCCAAAGCTGTGCATAGTGCACCCGACCCGACCCGTGTGATTAAGAGACGTGATTTTGCCAGTAGTGCAAACCATACTTTCCCCGTCTGTCCGGGTAAAGGGACCAAACTTCTATGATTTTTTACACTTGTTATCTTTCTTTCATTGACGATGAGAAACTGATAGCTGCTGTGAGGCTGAGATCATTCATTTATGCAAAAAATTACCATAATCATACCAACAGAGATGTTCTGTCTGCTGCTAAGAACAAAAAGGGAACTGGGAGGAAATGGAAAGGAGTTAAAATGCTGTCGTCTTTTTTTTCCACCAAATGAACAAAGTCACAAACAAATCTTCAACTTTAGATCCAGTACGATTCATATTAACCCTTACACTGGTTATTCAACACTGTTCTATTAAGTAGTCTGGTGAATTAACAGAAGAAAAGTTTGAAATAGATAGTTAATTTGTATACTATGCATAACCTTTCAACGATTAATATTTGAACATGACATGCAGACTGAAAATTGTTAGTAACTGAATAAAGAGTAATATATAACAGAACTGGTGTGCTTGTGAGTGTTCGATTAGGTGCTTATCTGTGTAGAATGTGGAAATAAAACAGGTGAAAACAGATGACACATCCTGCTTGTCATTCTCAAGAGCTTTTTCACAAATAATCCGGTCAGTGATGTTCCACAGTATCAAGAAATAAGTTACAGCCTTTTTCAAAGTAAAGTCAGTGTGGATTATACCCGTCTTCCATGCAGGTTATCTAGGTAAGAATGAATAAGGTACAGTTCAGTTTTCACATTGAAAACATGTGCTGATAACACAAAAAACAATGGTCACTATGAACAAATGTAATAGTTAGCCCACACTGTCCTCATTTACGTTTGGAAGGTTTAGGATCATCTGGAAGCACTACACTGAGTTTTTCTTCCCCACTGAATGGCATCTTGAGATTCCCCTCACCCTTAGGCACTCATCCAGTCATTGTCCGTGCCGATCTCAAAATCACGATTGCATGGTGCTTGATCTAAATCAAAACTATCACAACCACACCCAGTTCATTCAAAATGTCCAAGGTGACTGACCATGATGGTGTCTGTGACACTAAGGAATGAAGAAAGAAAGGAAGACTGAGTTCAAAGCCAAAGAGGACTGACCATGACGATGTCTGACACTAAGGAATCCAGAAAGCAAGGAAGACCATGACTTCAAAGTCCAAGGTGACTATGACGATGTCTGTGACACTAAGGAATAAAGAAAGAAAGAAAAGCAAGGAAGACCATGATTTCAAAGTCCAAGGTGACTATGACGATGTCTGTGACACTATATAAAGAAAGAAAGAAAAGCAAGGAAGACCATGACTTCAAAGACCAAGGTGACTATGACGATGTCTGTGACACTAAGGAATAAAGAAAGAAAAGCAAGGAAGACCATGACTTCAAAGCCCAAGATGACTGACTATGACAATGTCTGTGACACTGAGGAAAGAAGAAAGAAAGAAAGACCATGACTTCAAACCCCAAGGTGACGATGACAATGTCTGTGACGTTAAGGAATGAAGAAAGAAGGAAAGACTGTGACGTCAAAGCCCACTGTGACCATGATGATGTCTGTGACATTTAGAAATGAAGAGAGAGAATGACCATGACTTCAAAGCCCAAGGTGACGATGACAATGTCTGTGACGTTTAGGAATGAAGAAAGAAGGAAAGACTGTGACGTCAAAGCCCACTGTGACCACGACGATATCTGTGACACTGCAGGCGACAGGGTCCTGGGACTTCACTGTGCGTGTGTGGGCCACCAGAGAGAACAGTCTGGTGCCAGACGTGCGTGTGCTTGAAGGACACACAGGCAACATTCATGCCGTCACCTTCTCCAAGGACGGAATGCTGGTGAGTTTGTGTTGGTACAGCTGTCTTATGAACGAAGGTGAATGCAGATGTATCGACCCCATTTATCATCTCAGAGTGTAATATGGGAAATTTGTCAGTACAAATTACTGTTGGTTTTTACAGTTCTGCGTTGTATCATCAAACAAGTGAAGGAAACTAAAATCATAAAGTCACCTGTTTTTCCAGTTGAATGACATTAATATATAACGGAAAAAAACAACAACAAAAGAATACTCTGTGATACACATTATCCAAGTCTGTCATGAGATATTTTGAAACTGAACTTACAAACAGGGCTTCTGACATATGTTACATCAGCTTTTGATGGTTGAACGCTCAGGTATTTGAGAGTGATCTAGTAAACTAGCAAACATTTCTGTTCATAGATATTCTTGGAATTTTCTGTTAATGTATATTCTTGTATCTTTAAAATTTTTTTCAAAAACATTTTTATTTTCCTATGTTGTTATCATAGGCAACATTAAGAATAAGAAAATAGACAAATAGCATGCCCCAAATAGATGTCTAGATAAATAAGTAAATATACAGACACAAAAGAAGGTACAACCTCTGCATATCATCATGCACATGAAGCATGGTTATTTGGTGATATAAACAACACAATACAATGCATTGTATTTTAGGTAAGGTGCTTGTTTGCACTGTAAGCATGCTTAAAGGAAAAAAAAAGAAGAAAAAACAAATAGAGGTGGAAAGAGAGAGTGGTGGAAAAGGAATTCATTGGGAGGCTGTTAGCAGAAACCTAACTCAGTGTAGTGCTAAATTTACAAGACTCAGAGACTCAGAAGACTTAGTGTTATTAATATTTTTATGATTGTGGTAGTCAAGGTTTGGATTAATAACAAGGTTCCAATCTCTGGCCATGATTATGTTAGTGATCCCAACATTTTCTGTTCTTTTTTGTAATTCTGCATAGAAAGATGGTTGGTCCCTATTTGGTCCATAGATGTTAACTAGTAAAATATCTTTTTCCATAGTGTATATCTTTTTCCATAGTGTTTAGCACCAACATTATATAATTTCCTTTTTCATCTTTTACTGTCGTTATTATCTTAAGCTCAAAGTTATTATTTAACAGGATAGCTACTCCTCTAGATTTAGTATAATTTGATGCAAATATACATTCATAACCGCATTCTGCTCTAACTTGATGATATATTTTTCAAATAAATGTTAGCAAACCGCAAAAAAAAAAATGTGGACAAACGAATCACAAGACAAAACATGACACGTTTCGACCTCTTAGGTCTTCTTCAGGCAAGATACAAAACAATTAGGACAATGAAAATGAATGAGCAGTATTTTTTGTCTGAAGTGAGTGTCCTGTAGGAAATAGAGTGATTTTTCTGAAGAAGAAATTAAAATGCATCGCTTCTTTTCTGAAAATTTCCTACGCCCTGGCAATTAAGTGATGATATTGTTATATTTTTCATTTGTCTTACTCTTTTCCTTTGTTCAAAAACACTTTGGCAATGCTCATTGCTACATATTTCAATTGTCGTTTTGTTCTTCTTTTAATTGTCTGGTATGGTATATGAAAGAAAAGGATAGAACCAGTTACCACAAAAAAGAAACAGTCTCCAAAAATTTCATGCCTATTTAAGATACCAGATATGTTTACCCAGTATCGCAAAAGACAAACAAACAAGTAAATATATCCAAGAACAGTTTAGAAAAAAAGACATTCCTCTGACCATCGTATGCGAACATGTGTGCAGTTCAAACACAAAAAAAGGCAAACATTAATTGAACACGATATTACAGAGAGAAAGCAAAATCCGACTGCACTCAACAAAAGTCACAATTTGATTAACAATTGGTGCACAAGTCACTTTCTGAGTACATATCACCAATAATCATCAGTGGGTTTTTTTTGGTTTTATTTTTATGAGATGAATGATAAAAAGCACAAAGGACAACATCAGCTTCATAATTCAAGATGAATATTGATTGCCATGAGGTGTGTATGTAAGAATAAGTGTAAGCGCTTCGGATTGCAAGTATATGCAGGTCTTAAATGTGTGTGTTTCTGTATCTACTGTGTATGTGTGTGTGTGTTTGTGCAAGTGGACGCACATGCATGTGTGTTTGTGGGTGTGTGAGTACGCGTGTGTGCAATGGTCATATGCGATTGTGTATCTGTTCATGAGAGAGAGAGCACACGTGCACATAATTGTGAACTTGCGTGCGAGTGACCCAATGCGGGCATTCACGGACCTATGTAAGGAGGGTGGGGTGGGGTTACATGTGTGTGTGTGTGTATGTGAATTCTCATCAGCAACGTGCTTCAAGTGAATTCATCTCTTATTATGCTCTGTGGACATGTGTTCAAACTTAAACTTACTAGAAGGAGATTTTAAATGTAATTAGTAGCAAACCGCCAAGAAAACGTAGACAAACGAATCAGAAGACAAAACATGACACATTTCGACCTTTTCAGGCAAGATACGAAACACTCAGGACAAGGAAAATGAACGAGCAATCGCTTATCTTCATTCACTTCAGCACAAGATGGGCGTTGAATGAAGATAAAGTTTCATTCAACGCCCATCTTGTGCTGAAGTGAATGAAGATAAAGTTTCATTCAACGCCCATCTTGTGCTGAAGTGAATGAAGATAAAGTTTCATTCAACGCCCATCTTGTGCTGAAGTGAATGAAGATAAGCGATTGCTCGTTATTTTCCTTGTCCTGAGTGTTTCGTATCTTGCCTGAAAAGGTCGAAATGCGTCATGTTTTGTCTTCTGATTCGTTTGTCTACGTTTTCTTGGCGGTTTGCTACTAATTACATTTAAAATTTGTTTAGATTTCCGCTTGCAGTCGCCTCAGTTTGTTACTGGAAAGGTTACTTACTTACTTACTTAGGCCCATAGCTCAAGGGTGAGCTTAGGCCATCTACAACACTCCGCCATCGCACTCAGTTCTGGGCTGCTCGCTGAATGCCTGTCCAGTTGGTCCCCTGCCTCTTTATCTCTGCCTCAGTGTCACGCCTCCAGCTGCTGCGAGGTAATAGGGACTAACTAAGCAAAAATAATAAAGGAAAACAAAAAAAGAAACAAACTCTTCCCAGATCAGCCCAAAATATTTCCTTTCCAACAGTATGGCCTATCTATACCCAACCACAGGGAAATATTAAACAGCTGAGATCCAGAGAAACTTTTAGAATTTTACAGAATTTAGAGTTTCAAAGTTTTCAAAGAATTTAAAGTGGTTTTAGAAGTTTTTAATATTTATGAGTCTTAAGAGCCTTTAGGAGTTAAATAAGAAACCAGTACTGACAACCAAAAACAAAACCAAGGGTCTCAAGCCAAAAGAAAAATCGTCTGAAAAACAATACAAACATAGTGATTTTTCTGTCTGATCTCTCTACCTTAATTTCTTCCATTAAATCAATGGCTACACATAATCCTGAAAAGACAACCATGGCTGAAAAGAAAAGTTAAACTACAAACCATAACATCTTAAACATATTAAAAATACACTTGCAAAATCAACAAACACATGTTAAAAGAAAACTGAAAACAATGTGAATAAAATATATGCCAATAAACTGACTTTCCTTAGTCCTCTGCTTTTACAGTAGGGAAACCAGTCAGTGAGTCACATGTCACCCATGCCACATGGAAATTTTCCCTTTGTCTCTGACCACATGTTTCACAACCCTGCCATTTTGCCAAACAGCATGGTCATAAATTGCTTTGTCATCCCGTGTTATCTTTTGCCTGTACAAGATTTTTCCCATGAGAAAAATCAAACAAAGTATACACTGAATGCTACTGAGCATTTCCAGCTCAATAATTATTATCGACACTATGTCACATCTCCATGTCACAGTGTACTCAACATTTTTGATACGAGGTGTGTTTCCCACAACACCTCATATCACTCCATTTTGGTCGCTCCTGCGCCCTTCCAATATTGATTTCCCAGTGGTCATCAATTTCCAAACAGATATCTCGCTTCTCCAGCTTTTTTTCCTCTTACTAGCACATTTATATTGTTTTCCCACAAGAATTCTACAAAACAATGAACACAAATCCCACCATATCTTTGAGAGCAACTTGCCCTAATTCAGATCAAATACACATGGACAAAATCAGCACAGATCTTACCAATACAATACACAATACAAATTCTCACATTCTGAATAAACCATAATTCAGCAAATCAAACCAAAATCCTTTCCAAAACATTTACATTCTACTATAAACTATTTCATACAAGTATCCACAGGTGAAAAGTAGGTTGCATGAAGGCTTGCTACATTCTAGTCACAAAGGCCTACCAGTCTTTGTTCAGTCTACCTAGAACCATGTGGCCAACCCTGTGGCCCACAGGTACAAATTTCATTTCTTTTCCAACTCTTTCCTTCTTTGGGAAAGACTTTTAGGGCTAATCATTTAGTTACTTAGTTCCTTTTTTTTTTCTATACCATAATGAAGCCTGCAATATAAACAAATGTATAAAATTCAATTTCAAAACAAGACAGTCACCCACCTCTGCTGGTAGTGGCAGGGAGCAGCCCTAAAGCCCTCTCAGCTTGTTCTGGTTGCAGCTGGGCCTCTGCGTCTAAGTAAAGGGTTGGCTAGCTAGCTAGCCGAAAATAGTTGAGATTTACGTCCTCATAGCGAAAGCTTTTAGGGACATGTCTTTCATTCACAGTAGTCGTTGAGCTAGCTAGGATGATTCCGCTTTACGTCCTCTAGCCTGCACACACAGGACATATTGGGACATGTATTTTGCTTTATATGAGGGGGGAAAAAAAAAGGGGGTGGGGGGGGGGGAATAAAAGGAAATTTAAGATTGTATGCCAATAGATAGTTATAGAAGGAAAAGAATGAATGATGATAAGAAATGATTTAAACGAACTATATTGTATATATATACGCGTACATATATATGCACACACACATACACATGCACGCACATATATTAATTGATTTATTTATATCTATCTTATTTTTTTTAATCATTATTTTATAATGGTAAATGATGTTAAAAATGGTATATCAATAAAATATATAAAATTGGTATTTTGCATTCATCAGATTGCCACGTCGTCTGCTTGTCTTGAGTGGGTAGGGACAGCCTCGGTAGGGAGGGGCCAGTAAAATCAACCTTTAATTGAAACACATTATTTAAAAGTAATAAAATTTCAGGGCCACCGGTGTAAGAAATGTAATGATCAATGAAATGTAAAAAGTATATTTAACATATAAGATAATGCTGTACATATTTTATAACATTTACAGTTTAAAATATAAAGTTCATAGTAAATCGAGTTTCAAGTTAAAATTAGATGAAAGTTAAGATATTTACAAAACATAAAATGAAGCACAGTATATTTTACAAAAAGTGTACAACATAAAACTTAGTAATCATCATATATTGTGTTAAAATGTAGTTTAAGATAAGTTAGTATATTTCCTTTTGGTAATGTTACGGTAGATTAATATAAGTGGTTATTTTGTAGTCGCCTGACGGCACTAAGTTAACCAGAGGAAACAACCAATGGGCGTCGTGCCGCCAGGCGACAGCCCGCCGCGCGAGATCAGCGCTGATAAAAGTGAGGGCGGGCTGCATTTGGTTTCTTTTCGCGCTGAGCGACAGGTGTGGCGACAGGTGTGGCGACAGGTGTGGCGGCCGCGCGCCGTGTGACATTGAGGCGGGATCGCTGCGGGACTGGCACGTGGGTATTCGTTATTTTACAGATAGAGAGAGGGGGAGGGGGGCGCTGCTCAGTCTCCGACAACCGACCGCCGACTGTAGGGGACATTTTAAAAAAGATATCCAAAGCTAGAATTATGGACAGCCTCTGCAAAAGAAGTCAGTAAAGACCAAGGTGTGCAGTCGCCATCCAGAACATTCTTTTGGTTAAAAATGATGTTAAGACTAGTACATTTATTAATAAAAGTTTCTAATTCGGCTTTTATGGTGTCACATCGGTTGAACACATGGGTCAGGTTAAACATTTGTCCACAGGGGCAGGTGATATCAGCGAATTTCCCCCTATAGCTGTGTGTCCTAAGCCTAAAAATCAGATTTTGTATTGGTCAGGGGACTGCCAGGAATAGTCCCCCTTTCACTAATCTGCTGTCAGAGTGGTGCGTGCTGGCGTATTCCTTCAGCTCGGTAGACCAAGCCTGCACAGCAGCCACTCTGAGGGCATTCTTACATTCCTGGACTGACAGCCCGAGATCAACGGGTTGGCCGGACTGGCCCTTAGCGGCCAGTTTGGCCGCTCTGTTGGCCAGGTCGTTGCCGTGGATCCCACAGTGGGAAGGGATCCAGGTCACCGTGACCTGGGTGCCAGAAATAATTATTTGGTGAATTAAAATGCTAGAGCTAGCTAGCCTGTGGTGGTTCTTTTTATAACAGGAGAGACCCACAGGGTCACTCAAACAGGAAGTCACATGGGCACCTATGCAGGACATAATCATTTCTTTGTTCTAATTGGAAATTATTTAAAAACCTTCCTTTCTATTTAAATGAGTGATCCTTAATTTATACAACTAGTAAACATTTCCTAGAATGTTATAATAATAGAAATCCCTAATACAATTCATTTTTTTGTTTTGTTTTGTTTGTTTGTTTATTTTCTGCGGGACTACTTCCTGCTTAGTAAAAATTGCCACCAAACTATACATTCAGCATCTGTGCAATTTTCGACTCTTTTTTGTTGTTGTTTACACTAATGTTTTGCAGAACCAACCTGGCTGTAATCTACCACAGAAATTCCTTATTTTATGTGGGGGTTACACATACCCCCGGCAAGAAAAGTTTCTCATAACCCTTTAGTGAAATCTTTAAAGATAAATTGAACTATTGGAATTTTCAATTTCACGTAACCCGAACATTTTGTAATCACAGAAAAATGGGAAACAATATTAGCAACAGAAGAAAAACTTCTTTTCAGACCTGGCCCTTGAACAGATTCCTTCTTGCTTTTCTAAGAATTTATGTATGGTTTGTTGCAATCTCTTCATCCTTCCATCCCATGCGAGGCAGCCTAAAAGTGGTAACAAGACTGTCCAGTTCTTTTGGGTGCAACCTATGCTGCACACACACACACACACACACACACCCACACACACACACACACACACACACTGTTACAATTAACTATCTACCAAAGCTAATTCTAGCATTCTACAAGAGCTTTACAAATTTCCCCAAGTCCCCACAAAATAAAGTTAAACCGGATTTCAAGCGGAATGGTATCCCCTTGCTCCTGTAACCCTTTGAGTGAGATCATGACCTTTTCCAGCTCATGATCCTCTTTGGGTGGTTTCTCTGTTGTGACCTGATGCCCCAAATTTAGTTTTTCCACTGCCTTCCTCGTTCTCGTGGAACGCCTTGGCAGGGGTTTTGCCTTTTCTTCCTCCTCTACATCTCTTGTGTCGGATTTCCCTTCTTCCTCGCCATTGTCCTCTGACATGTTTTGCCCTTCCTGCACATCATGTTTTCCTTGGATTTTATCTTCCAAGAAATCTGGCTCCTGTGGAGGATTTTCTCTTTGGGCCTCTGCATCCCCTGATGACTCATTCAACTCCCCTTGAGGGTTGTCTTCATCTCCTCCATCTCCTGCCAGATCATCACCCATATGAGAAATATCCTCAGCTGTCGGATCCTGTTCTTCAGTAACTTCTGTTACCTTTGGTTTCTGTTGTGGAACAAAGCTCGGTGCTGTTGGCCTCAATGCCCTCGGGCCAGCGGTCACGACTATTTCCACAGAAGGGAATTCCTCCTGGGCCTCTTCCTGATGCAAATCATGAAAATCAGTGACCTGATTTGGAGTGTCCCTTTTCCTTTTCTCTAACGGAGGAAACGCCAACTTTCTCTCAGCCAGCGACTTCTGTTCCACTTCCAGAAATCCTACCGGTAGCAGTAAGTTACGATGCAAGGTGCGCAAAACACCATCACCCTTCTCCTTTCGAATGGTATATACAGGTAGGCCATCTCTTTTGGACACCACTGTGTACACATCGGGCTCCCATCGGTCGTTGACCTTTGAGTGAATTTTTGCCCCAACTCTTTTCACTAAACATCTGCCTCCTGGTTCTAGTTCTGCGGCATGTGCTCTTGCATCATAGCGTACTTTGTTCTCGTGAGCAGAATGTTCCATAGCCGCTTTTGCTAGATCATAAGCTGCAGCCATACTTTCTTTTAATGATTTGATGTACTGTGTTGTGCTGCACTTACGATTTCTTTCCAAATCTGTCCCGAAGGCTAAATCCACAGGCAATCTGGGTTGGCGTCCAAAAAATAGATGGTACGGGCTGAAACCTGTACTCTCATGTATCCGTGCATTGTATGCATGCACCACTTGTCGCAAGTATTTCCTCCAATCCTGCTTCTGAAAATCCTCGAGGTTTCTTAACATTCCAATCAAGGTTCTGTTCCAGCGCTCTACCGGATTTCCAGACGGATGGTATGGGGTTGTGCGACACTTATCAATCCCTGCCAGTTCACAAATGTCCTTCATGAGTTTGGACTCAAAATCTCTTCCTTGATCTGTCAGTATTCGTGCAGGAAATCCATACACAAGGAAGAAATTGTTCCAGAGTGCTCGGGCAACTTCTTTTGCTGTTTGGTTCTTTGTCAGAATTGCTTGGGAGAATTTTGTAAAATGGTCCATTACCACTAAAATATCTTGTTTCTGTCCCCGGACCTGTATAGTCAAAAAATCCACTGACAACAGTTCCAGTGGATAGCTAATCTCTGTGGACTGCATTGGCGCCTTTGTGCATGCGCTCCCTTCCTGATACAACGTTCACAGCGTTTTATTTTCCTTTCTATGTCCCTAGCCATGAATGGCCAGAAAAATCGCTTCCTGGCCTGCCGCAGGGCATCATCGCAGTGTGTGTGGTACAGATCTTCATGTATTCCCTTCATGGCTTCTTTGCTCACTGACTGGTTTCCCTACTGTAAAAGCAGAGGACTAGGGAAAGTCAGTTTATTGGCATATTTATTTCACATTGTTTTCAGTTTCTTGTAACATGTGTTTGTTGAAGAGCATAATAAAAGAATGACTTCCCAGAAACAGCTGTCTTATCTTTATCCAAAACCATCACATTTGGCGACGAGGATGGGATCAAATGCATGATTAAAAAAAAAAAAAGAAAAAAATTAAGTAGCATGCATTCTGACCACCCACAGACTCACAGGATATGTGTTTCTTGAGAAGAAGGTAGTATTCAATTCAGTGTAGTGGCGTGAAGAAGGCAGTTTGATCAACCTCAACCCTGAGTCAACCCAGAGATTGTGGTCGCGTGAAGAAGACAGTTTGATCTGATCAGATGTGCTAGTGCCATACAAGAAGAATTTTCTCACCTAATTTAGTGTTGTCAGCAAATACATAACATTTAATAAGTTGATGTGCTGTCTTTATCTTTTGCAACACTAGAATTCATCTTTGTTGTTCTGAACTGACAGAATGGCGCATAAAGAGACCTTCTGTGAATTCAACCCTGCTGTTGAATACTTTGATTGCTAGATTGAAAGACTGTGCATGTACTTCAAAGCAAATGACATTGGTGATGCCAAAAAGAAGAGTGTATTTCTGTCAGTTGTTGCGTTCATTGTGTGCACCTAACTCTTCTTCGTTAAAAACATTTGATGAACTGGTTGCAATACTGAAGGCACATGCAACACCCAAACCACTCGTGATTGCAGAAAGGTTTAAGTTTCACAGCAGATGCCAGTCTAGTGTAGAAAATGTAAAAGACTTTGCAGCTGAACTCAGGCGTCTAGCGTCAACATGTGACTTTGGTCAGTTTTTTCCAGAAGCACTCCAAGATCGGTTTGTGTGTTGTGGACTATCTAGATCGTTTGTGTGTGGACTGTCTGATTCTTCAGTTCAGTGAGAGTTGTTATCAGGAAAAGACCTCACCTTTCAAAAGGCAGTCGACATTGCTCATGGCATGGAAGCAGCAGCAAGCCATTCTGCTGCTGTTCACCATCAAGCACCTGTAGAGTCGCAATGTCCCGAAGTGAATGCAGTCCAGAAAGGCACCATACCAGACAGCAGACAGCGTCACACTCCAGAGTTTACTGGCAGGTGTTATCGTTGTGTTAAACAGCATTTGTCAGCTGTAACCCCCACCATCTGAAAGTCAGTGCGTGTGAGTTATCCCGAGTTCACCTGAACAAGGACAACCAATGTTCTCACTCAAATAATCAACTAAAAAAGAGATTTGAAGTTTTACAATTTTTTATTGCCTTTTAGTCCTTCTTTCTTTTAGCATAAGTGAATAAGACAATTACTAGTACATATTATTCTTAATTATGAAAACTGCTAGCCACATTAAAAGAAAATGCAATTTTTGGTTAGGAACTAAACATGAAAGCGCAGACACTGATTTAGTATCTGCATAAATTCTCCACGTTGCTTCAATCCTCCATGCTGTGTGCCACTCCTGGCATGCAATTGTCATTACTTCCATTTTGTCATTACTTCCGTTTACATGTATTTTCCTTCATTTCTTATTTACCACCCATAATAAGAATAATAACAAAAATTTATAATTGTCTATAATGAATTAATAAAAAATGATCATTAACAATCTTAATAATTTCGATCTACAATTTTGACTTTCTACCCAAAACAACCAAATAGACTAGCTAACTTAACCAAAATCACTACGATATTGGGAAGGTTACATCAGCAGATTGTCCTTATAAGTTATATGAATGCAATCACTGTAAGAAAGTGGGGCACTTGGCTACTGTTTGCCGCTCAAAACAAAAGGCTCAGGTGTCTGCAAACAAGCTCGTTGTCAGTGATGATGAGACTATCAGTCATGTTCTTCACAACTTGCCATCGCAGAGTGACAACAAGCCATTTACTATTTCTCTCAAGGCTGAAGACAAACCAAGTCCTCTTTGAAATTGACACTGGCGCATCAGTCTCTTTGATGACTGAACATGTGTTCAAAAACACCTGGGAAGATAAGTCTATCACTGGCCCCATGCAAAATAACACTGGCCAACACATTCCAGTACTTGGTGAAGCTCAGGTTTGTGTTTCTTACAAAAAAAAAGTCTGCCATGCTTTACATCATTGTTGTTGGGGGAAAGGACCCAATTCACTGGGTAGGAACTGGATCCGGGAATTGGAATTGGAGTTAGCAGTCTTGATCAATCACATGATTGACAACTCAGCTTGCCAGGCTAAACTTGATTGTTTTTGTAATCTCTTTAAGGATGAACTAAGAAATGTTGCTTCATTTCCAGCTACATTACATGTGGAGGAAAACAGCAAGCCAAAGTTTGACAAAGCAAGATCAGTGCCATATGCACTTAGAGGCAAGGTGGACACTGAACTTCAAAGACTTGAAAATGTTGGCATCATTTAATCAGTGAAGTATTCAGCCTAGGCTATACCCATCATGCCTGTACTCAAGTCTGATGGAACTGTAAGAGTGTGTGGGGATTACAAAGTCACCGTGAACCAGGTTGCTAAGGCTGATATCTACCCATTGCCTCATGTTGAAGACCTCTTCAATAAAGTTGCTGGTGGGAAAACTTTCACTAAGCTTGATTTGACACATGCATACCAGCAATTACCACTCACAGAGGATTCAAGAAATCTCACCACAATCAACACGCCCAAAGGACTGTTCAAATACAATTGATTACCTTTTGGGCATATCAGCTGCACCTGCAATATTCCAACAAACAATGGATTGTTTGTTGCAGGACATTCCACAGGTTGCAGCATTTCAGGATGACATTTTCATCACTGGAGATTCAGATGAAACTCAAATTAAGCATCTCAGGGAAGTTCTTCACAGATTAGACGCTGAAGGTTTCCGCCTGAAGAAATAAAAATGTGAGTTTATGCTACCGGAAGTTACATACCGTGGCCATCGTATCACAGCAGAAGAAGTCTGTCCAACTGCAGACAAGGTGAAAGCAGTTCAGGATGCCCCAACTCCAAAAGATGCTTCTAAAATGAAGTCTTTCCTTGGCGTGGTCAATTTCAGTGGAAAGTTTTTGCCACACCTGTCTTCAGTCCTTTCTCCGCTGAACAGTCTCCTTCGTAAAGGCGTGGTGTTCAGGTGGGGAAAACAGCAGTCTCAAGCTTTTGAGAAAGTGAAAGAGATGCTGTCCTCTGCTGACTTGTTAATTCACTTCAACCCAGTGCTGACAGTTACCTTGCCTTGTGATGTATCAGCTGTGGGCCTAGGAGCTGTTCTAGCCCATCGACTACCAGATGAGAGGGAGCTACCCATTGCATATGCTTCACAAACTCTAAACAAAGCTGAACAGAACTACTCCAACATCAAATGAGAAGCTCTTGCTATCACATTTGGAGGAAAGAAATTTCATGACTACCTCTTTGGAAGACTGACGACTTTGTTCAATGAACACAAGCCAGTTCCCTCAGAAGTCTCACCAAGGATTCAGCATTGGGCAGTGCAGCTATCTGGGTATAAGTACACCATTTGCTACATGCCTTGTTCCTCCATGACACATGCAGATGCACTGAGTAGACTGCCCATGCCTGAAACCAGTCCCAAAACTGAAGATGGTGAACCTGAAGAGTTTGTTTTCCTGATGGACCATTCATCCACCATCCCTGTCAATGCGGTACCCTCCGGGGGTTGCAACCTTGCCATGGTCGGAGGGCTTGCGTGGTCCAGTGATCTTCTAGGCTTTGCTGATGGGGGCATCAATAGTCGACTAGATGGTTAGTTGTCGTGAACGCTTCTAGGCCTGTATAGCCAAGTTGCTGACTGGCCAAGCATTACGTGGTAGGAATTGATGCTCCTGGTAGGGTTTCCCATGTCAGAAAGGTTAGGAGTGAGGGCCCAGACAAATAGTAACCACCTTTTTCCTATTCTATCTTCTGCCTTTCTTAATGGAGCTTTTCTTTGTTCGTCTCCCCTTCAAGCCTTCTGTTCCACACTCTTTTTTTCTCTGATACTTGAGTCGCTGCCGTAAGCAGCGGGGAAGCCCAAGTTACAGTTACCTGGCGAGGGGCTGAGTGGCTGATCCCAATTCAGTCGCTAAGGTGCACTGTCTGGTTTTCATGCGGGACGGTACCAGGCTCACGGACGCCATACTATGGCCATCCATTGTCCCTTCCCCAGCACGACAGCTCTCCTGGGGTGACCATTTATCTCTGCCGGTATTTAAAACCTTCATGGCCTCAATTAACATAAAAACAGGAAAAAGAAGAAAACTGGGTTCCGACCCTTCCAGGGATACGGACTCAGATTCCGACACTGAAGTCCGGAATAGGATAGGTGCATGGCCCTCTTGGCTGATTATCCAGTCGGCAGATAGCGAGCGACCCATTACTAAGTTGAGTCCTTTTGCTGTTGCAAAGGGGCTGAAAGGTCTTGCAGGCACAGAGCCGAAATCAGTCAAGAGGTTGAGGGATGGTTCCTTGCTGGTGCAGGTCGACCGAAAAGTCCACTCGGAGAACTTACTGAGATCAGAAAGTCTTGTAAATTACCCGATCCAGGTGTCCCCTCACAAAAGTCTCAACTCCTCGAAAGGTGTCATCCGTTGCCGAGAGTTGTTTGGGATATCTGAGGGAGAGATAAAGGCTGAGTTAGCTGATCAAGGAGTGGTCGAGGTTAGGAGGGCGACTTTTCGGAAAGGTGCGGAGAGGAAACCCACCAACACTCTGTTCCTCACCTTTGCTAAGCCGACTCTTCCAGAGTCCATAAAGGTGGGGTACCTGAGAGTGAAAGTAGCCCTGTATGTGCTGTCCCCACTGAGGTGCTTCAAATGTCAACGCTTTGGACATGTCAAAGAGAGATGCCCGGGAGAGGAGGTGTGTGCCACCTGCAGCAAAGCAGTTCATGATGGTGGATGTGAATCCGCGAAATGCGTGAACTGTGATGGTGACCACCCTTCTTTTTCAAGAGACTGCCCTGTTTGGCGAATCGAAAGTGAAATCCAGCGAGTTAAAACAGAAAAAAAGATTTCGTTCTTCGAAGCAAAAAAGCTGGTGCAGGAGCAAAAAAAAATCGCACAGAGTACCTCAGATAGAAGTAGGCATTCAGACAGACCCATGTGGTCTTGAACCTCTGAAATGTATTCCGACTTCAAGAACATCGCAAGAGAAAACGGCCGTTGGTGGGGGCCATAAACCCACCACAGGATGCACTTCCAGTGCATCCTCTAAGCCTGCAGCTGTGCGGGCTGCCCAGCAAAGGGGTCGCCCTGAGATGGCCCCCAAGCCGAGACCACCTCCCAAGGGAGGAGCCCGACAGTGGCTTCGGGCAAAGTGGCATTGGTGGAGTGCAGGGGAAAGCCTCCACTAACGCCATCAAAACCATTGAGTTCTTCCCCTCCAGGGAAGAAGAAACATCAAATTCCACCAGACAGACTGAAAAAAGCAGAGCTGAAACTGCAGAACACATTTAATGCTCTATATGACGAAGAGGAAGAGGACACAGACATGGATGATTAAGATCCTCATCCACAATGGATACAGTCTTGCAATGGAATATTAGGGGACTGTCTTCCAATTTTGAAGAATTGCAGCTGTTGTGCCGTGAGGCTAGGCCCATGCTAGTTTCACTGCAAGAAACTCTTCTAAAGTCTGACAAAACTTTTTCACTTTCTGGCTACAGCTCTCTAAACCTACCTGCACAATCTGTTGAACATGGCGTTTCTGGCGGAGTAGTTTTATTCATTCACAACTCTGTTCTGTACAGCCCAGTTGCTCTGCATACTCAGCTTCAGGCAGTGGCAGCTCGGGTTACTCTTCACAAAACAGTTACTGTCTGTAGTTTGTATCTATCTCCAAATATCTGCGTCACTAAACGGGACCTCATTTTGCTCTTGGAGCAGCTTCCCAGACCCTTCCTGCTGTTGGGGGATCTGAATGGCCACTCTCCTCTATGGGGAAGTGAGAGAACATCACCAAGGGGTCTGCTTTTAGAGGAAGTGTTTTCGGAGCTTGATCTGTGTGTCCTGAATGGAAAATCGCCTACTTACTTTCCCTCCGCTAATGGCACCACATCTTGTCTGGATCTTTCTGTCTGTGACCCATCTTTGTTTTTGGATTTTGTTTGGGAGGTTGATGAGGACCTGCATGGTAGCGACCACTTTCCTGTGTTGCTTCGGTATATGAATGCAGAGAGTGAGTCTTTACCAGAACGCCTCAATTTCAACAAAGCAGATTGGGACCTCTTTGCCACTAAGTTTCTTATGGATCTGGAAGAGGACAAGATCCTGCAAAGTGAAGATCCGGCAGGAAGTCTTTCAGATTTCATACTGAATTGCGCAAAGTCAACCATCCACACATCTTCCAAGAAGCCCCTAATGCCAAAAGTTCCTTGGTTCAACTCTGAATGCAAGGAAATTAACAAAACCTGCAAAAGAGCTCAACGTCGCGTCTCTTGCAGACCTTCGATGCCCAACGTCCGAGCGCATCAGAAACTGAGGGCCAAATCCAAACACATATATAAGACCAGTAAACATTTATCTTGGAGACAGTTTTGCTCAAGTCTCGCATCCAAAACATCGAAGAAAAAAGTGTGGAAAATCATTAAGAAAATTAAAGGGAAGAACACCTACCCCACTGTGAACCATCTCAAGTTTTCTGACTCTTTAATAACAGAGAAAAAAGTAGTTGCTAATCTGCTTGCTTCAACCATTGAAAAGAATTCCTCCTCTTCTAACAAATCAGCCAGTTTTGTCAAAATCAAAGCCCTCAAAGAAAAATCACCCTGCAACAAAGACACAGTGCATTCACTTCCATAATTTCCGTCAGTTTTTTCCAGATCCTGTAATTCAAATAGGGAAATCTCCCATTCCAGCTGTCAAAGAGGCCAAATTCTTAGGAGTTATTTTTGACCAGAAACTCAACTTTCTCAGCCACATTAAAAACCTCAAAACTTCTTGCCAGAAAGCTCTGAATATTCTGCTGGTTGTAGCACACACTGACTGGGGCGCTGATAAGAAAACTTTGCTGCACCTCTACAGAGCCTTGGTCCGTTACAAACTGGACTATGGTTGTGCTGTGTACGGCTCTGCAAGACCGTCTTACCTAAAACTCTTGGACCCTATCCACCATCAAGGGCTTCGTCTCTGTCTTGGAGCATTCCGCACCACCCCTGTGTACAGCCTGTACGCAGAGGCAGGTGAACCCTCACTGTCCAACTGCAGTCTGAAACTGTCTTTGAATTATTATATCAGACTGTTCTTGGAAACCAGAAAACCCTGCTTATGACTGTGTTTTTGACCCTCCGTTCCAAAGTAAATTTGAAAACAACCCTAACTGTATTCCGCCGTTTGGTCTTCGTATGCAGCCTCACGTGCGGAATGCAGGTCTAGACCTAGGAGTTGTGTCCGATTTTTCCAAGTTTCTAGATCAGCCTCCGTGGACCTTTTTCACACCGGAGATTTGTTTTGATCTTGCAGCTTTTCGTAAAGAGTCTACCAGCTCTCTGGCATACAAGGCATTGTATGCTGACCTCTGTTCAAAATTTCCATTTTATCAGAAAATTTTCACTGACGGTTCCAAGTCTGAGGATGGAGTGGCCTGTGCAGCCTATTGCCCTGGGGCTCCTTCTCAGATACTGTTAGAACATATACCTCCAGATGCTTCTGTCTATTCTGCTGAACTTACTGCTCTGGTTCTGGCATTGAAGATAATCTCACAATCTAAGAAGAGGGACTTTCTGGTTCTGTCAGATTCACTGTCAGCGTTGGAGGCCATAGCTGGCCGCAACCTTCAGCACCCAGAACTTTTACACTTTTTTGAACTTTTGACCAAGTTGAAAGTGGATGGTTACAACATTATTCTGGCTTGGATTCCTGGTCATGTTGGCATCGGAGGGAACGAAATGGTTGATCGTTTAGCCAAGAATGCCACAAGAGAGAAATTGTCCAACATATATATCCCCTGCTCAGATCTGAAACCCAAAATTAACTATGTTAGAGACCTGGCAAGAGGATTGGAATACACAGACGGATAACAAACTCTTTCAGAGCCGTCCAAACCTTAAGGAGTTCCTCTCATCTACGTCTGGTGGTCGTAAAGAAGAAACAGTTCTGTGCCGGCTGCATACCGGCCATTCGTATTTTACCCATTTGTACCTTTTAAAGAGTGAAGAAGCTCCGTGGTGCATTCCATGTCATGTACCACTCACAATGAAACATATTCTTTTAGAGTGTTGGGACTTGCACGATGTGAGACACAAACATCTTACGGCAGATTCCATGAAAACCTTGTTCAGAGATGTCCCACCCGATGCCATCTTTGAGTTCTTGAAAGAGATTAACATTTTTCATCGGATCTGAGAGTTTACAGTGGAAAGATTTTTAACAAACTTTCGGATGGTTTTTCGATGTATTTTAAAGAATTGTGTGAATGACTGACTTGTGAGTTGATTTTAACATGGTGACAGCCCTGATGTGGCCCTTTGCGGTCGGCTGGGCTATAAGCAACATTATCTTATCTTACCTGTCAATGCGGTAAGACATACAGAGAGAAACAGAACGTGACCCAGTTCTGTCCAGAGTTAAAAAGTACACACTTTGTGGATGGTCTTCAGAACTTGCTTCAAAATTCCAAACAGAGCTGAAATTGTACCAGAGCCATGAATCAGAGCTAAGTGTTCAGAGTGGTACCATGATTTTCAGAACTAGAGTAGCTGTACCTCCTGCCTGCAGGAAGCCAATGATCTCCATGCATGCCATTCAGGCGTCAGTAAGATGAAGTGTCTTGCATGCTCCTGTGTTTGGTGGCCTGGATTTGATAAAGACATTGCATTCATTGTTCAGAACTGTGAAATCTGTCAACAGGTTTGTCACATGCTGGAGAAAGCTTCTCTTCACCCATGGGAATGGCCCGAAAAACCTTGATCCAGACTGCACATAGGCTTTGCAGGGCCATTTCTGAATCACCTGTTCCTTGTGGTAGTAGACTGTCACTCAAAATGGACTGAAGTGAAGATGATGACAAAAATCAGAGCAGAGAAAACTATTTGCTGCATCAGAGAACTTTTTGCGAGGCATGGATTACCAGACACAATTGTCTCAGACAATGGTCCAACTTTCACCATCAGTGAATTCAAGACCTTCATGCAGGAAAATGGAGTGCGTCATGTGCTAGTTTCACCCTATCATCCAGCTTCCAATGGTCTGGCAGAAAGCCGTCCAAACGTTTAAGGAATCAATGAAGAAAATGTCACCCAGACTCACTCTGCACAGAAGCTAGCTATGTTTTTGCTTTCCTAACATCACACCTCATTCAACAACTGGTGTTTCACCTGCAGAATTACTGATGAAAAGAAGCCTGAAGACTCACCTCGATTTGGTTCAGCCCACCTTAACAAGCAAGGTGGAACAAGCTCAAGCAAAGCAGAAGTCCTACCATGATTGCCATGCAAAAGACAGACATTTCGCAATTGGGGACAAGGTGTATGCACGCAACTTTGGGTCTGGCAATCTGTGGTTCCAAGGGACCATCATTGAGATAACTGGCCTTTTGTCATTCAAAGTACAACTGACAGATGGGCCGCATTGTGCACCGCCATATTGACCAAGTGCACAGCCGCTGAAATGATGACAGTTTACAGCTGATCCCTCATCTTCCCTTGGTCTCAGATCCCTTGCTTCCGATAGAGGATCCCTCAGAATTTCCCCTGTCTAATCCCATTCCGGTTCCAGCTTGTGACCCTCCACAGTCAGTGGTCACTCATGACTCATATCCAGCCACCCCAGCTCGTTCCAGACCACCCAAAGCTACCAGTGACCAGAATAGCAAGTTCCCATCCCTTGCTTGATCTTCCCCTGCAGCACAGAACAGAACAGAGGCTGTGGACAGCATTCAAGTCCTGGTGAAATGTCACCAGCTTCCCCAGTTTTCCAAAGGCCTGTTCCTGCTTTAGCTGAGCATCCGCAGAGATTCCGCATGCCTCCAGATAGACATGATTTGTGATCTGGTGACATTTGCAGTTAATCACATTGTGAAGAATCCCTTGATTTTTTGTTTTTGTTCTTTCCTTTCTCTTCTCCAGTGTTTTAAAAGAAAGAGAAGTTCAGGAAAAAGTAGTTCAATGAAAGCATTTGACTGATCTTTATTTCAGTTGACACTTAATATTT